>VDFB02051382.1:0-25275 GCA_007258455.2 Sequoia sempervirens
AAACAACAACCGGCAAGTTGCCACGGCAGTCTGTTTTCGTAGAAGGTAAACCCTAAAAGTGGTTGGACAGACTCACCATGCTCTGTCAAGCAACTTGAGAATTGACCCCTCATCATATTAAACGATGGTAATCAAAGTAGAACCAGTTAGCAGGTACGATGAAGTTCCAAGTATGGGCGGCCATACCACTAGTGACCGGTCAAAGAAGTAAGAAATGTGTGGAGAGGATTCGATAGTGGTGCACCTTAATTTTTGGGTTGATGAATTATTAATCACATTCTAGTGAGATGGATAATTTACAAATTTTGTTTCTAAGGTGTTTAATTCATGGAGGACAACAAGGAAGGGTCTTTATTTTCTTCCTCAAATTATTGTTGATTGAAGATGGTGTCCATAGACATCTATTGGTAGATCAACACAATGAAGAATGTGTTCCCATAGGTGTGTTTGCCTCATACAAATTTATACATCAATCAAACACCAACACATTTATCGGTTGTTGATGCACACCCAATTCTTACACTTTTACATTTAGAAAGTCTACTTTTATGCATGCATGTATGGGATGGCATGCAAATAAGAAGCAATGCCACCTTCAATGTTGTAGTATGCATCATTAAACATGAAACAATGCTTCACTATCAACCATCTTCTTCCCTAAAACTTGTTACATCTTATAGTTTTAGATTTTTTAGGGAGCTTATCCTTAAATGGGTTTGATAGTGTCTAGAAGATTTATGCAACTTATATCTTGAGATTGATAATCTCAAGCCCATATCCCATTATAGACATTTCTTTACACCATTTCACAATATTTACCTTTTCCTTTAAATATAAGATTATAGAAAGAACTTTCTTTGAAGTGGAAGTTAGACCAGCCAGCTAGATGGTCAGTGTGTTAGTAGGGATTCCCTTTTTTTGCACCCATGGTTGAAAATCCATTCTTGAAGAGCTCTTTCCATATCATATTTTTTCCACTGTCATTGTACTTAAACTTTCTTGGTTCTTACACTTGCATTGACTTGAATAACTACCTCAATTGATTGTGTAGTGACCTTGCTAATACCTTTCATTTCTTCATAACAATGCCCATCAATAACAAGCCCTTCAATTAATTTGAGCACATGCCTTTCTACAAGAATAACATAACAAGACAAACTTGGAAGGAATGAAAGCAATATATGCACAATTTGAGGTGTGGAGATCCCCACCATTTCTTGAAAAATAGAAAAATATTTCTTATTAATATACGTATTCAGTAACTGTTTTTTTAATATTGAACAATTGAAATACAAAGAAAAGAATAAGCAGTCCAAAACGAGACAACATAGGAAGAGAATAACAAAACAAACCGAATAACATATTGCAGCACAATCGAGACAACCAAGGACTAGACTATGAAATTGACATACAACCATTCTAATAAGAGTAACAACAATTGTCCCTGTTGATTGAACCAACCACATACATAACAATAACAATAGAAACATAAATACTTGAAGTTTCAACACTCTTTCTAAAACAACTCAAATGGCCCAACTGGTTGAACCAACCACATATATTAGGAATCAACAACTGAAACATTTATACTTGAAATTTAAACAAGCTTTGGAGCTATCTAGAACAATAGATGTCCCTTCATGAAGTTGCAAAAATTGGTATTTGACCTCTTCCAAAAGCATGTTGTATTTAGCATCCCCTCTCAACTAAAAACATGAAGAGACAAGTTGTACTATGATGTCAAAGTAAAACTATAGCATTTCTACTTTCTGATGAGTAATATGATTAGAAAACAT
The DNA here is from genome assembly GCA_007258455.2 of Sequoia sempervirens. Classification (NCBI taxonomy): domain Eukaryota; kingdom Viridiplantae; phylum Streptophyta; class Pinopsida; order Cupressales; family Cupressaceae; genus Sequoia; species Sequoia sempervirens. Next base: position 1,797 of record VDFB02051382.1, read on the forward strand.
AGGTAAGCATCTACTTTTCCAAATATGAAGCAAAATAGCATGTCTCATAGCATCAACAACCACATCCTTATGAAGCCCAACACCCAACACTGCTTCTTTCCAACGCCAACACATGCTAAAATATAGCAAGGAAAAAGTCAAATATAGCATTCCATTTTTTTAGCCCAAAATTAGTCCCAAAAAATATGTTTTAAGCTTTAGTATGATGGGAAAAATGACACTTGGCTAGCTAAATCTTTAAATATTTCATTCTATCCCCTACTGGGAATTTATGGTGCAAAACTATCCATCCTAGAATTTGAGCATTTGCTTCTCTAGACCTCCAAATTTGAGCACTAAGGTTCCTCCATTTCTTTTCTCGAAATCTAAACCTCCATTTTATATTAAGTCTTGGGTTTAGTTTCATACTTAGGAGGAGTTTTAAATAAATCTTCTTTAAAGGAAAATAAAAAATGGATATTTCTCAAGCCATAGTAAATCTTTGAAGAGATTGCATCATAGAGGTGTGCAAAATTTCATAAGAAGATCCATAGGAACTAATGATTTCACAAATGTCACAAAACCATTGAACCTAGTATTTAAACTAAATAATTTTTTGGAGCTTTACCAATTCACCCAATCAAGGGAATTGAAGTCCCACATATCACCAAACTATTGCACACCTTTCTTGAAAAGATAATGAGCTTTTTTAGGGAAGGTAAGAGCCAATGGTTGTCTGTGATATTGTATTAGTCTATTCCACCAAATAGATGAAGTCGTGAAGCTAAAACCATGTTGCAAGGAGTTCTTCCACATTAAAAATTTGCACTTGTTGCCATGCCTTCCGAATAGATTGCAAAGTGAATGAAGCTTTAATACGAAAGAATGGAGCAAGAAGAATTTTATCTAGCCACCCAACACCTTGCCACTTTTTATTCATAGAAGCAAGAATAATGTGGTGACGAACCAAGATTTTCCATTGTTCCTCTCCTAAGACAACTCTAATTATCCATTTAGCTTTTAAGCAGTTCCCTTGAGTCTTAGGATCCAAAAGACCCAATCCCCCTTTATTTTTAGGTTGTATACATTGTAGCCAAGATAATGATCTAAAACTAGTTTTCCCTTCCCAATTAATCCACAAAAAATTGTCAAATAATTTTATTTAAGTCATCATATCCCTTTTTGGAGGGCATCCAACAAGAGGAGAAGTAAACATGAGAAGCTAAGAATACCCTGTTTACCACTTGGATTTTTCCAACCAGGGAAAGAAATGTATTCTCCCAATTAAAGATTTTTCTTTTCAGTTTGGCTAAGAACCACTTCCACATATTAGACAAAGTAACCCCAAACCAAAAGGTATGCCCAAGTATTAGGTAATCTTCCCATGCCTAATTTGCTTCCATTCTTTGGGATTCTAGTGTGGGACCTAATCATAATGAATCATGAGAAATTTGGTTTTGTGATGAGCAAGCTTTGAACCCGAGACAAAACAGTACAGATTTAGGATTGCCAAGACATTACTTATTTCTGTTTCAAAATTTTGAACAAAAAACACGCTGTCATAAGGAAAGTGGGAATTAATCACCACTGCATTGTCTGGAATAAAAATACTTTGATCAAATTCATTTGATTAAAGCTTTGTAGCAAATAACCAAGAGCATCAACAACAAGCACATAGAGAAATTGTGATAGAGGTCAACCTTGTTAGATGGAGCATTGTAAGGGGAATGCGTCAGTCAATGAATTATTGATCATCAATTGAGCATTCACATCTTGAAACAACATTTGAACATGTTTGCATATTTTGTGACCAAAACCCCCATTGCAACATTTTGATAATAAATCTCCATCGCATTCTATCACAGGCTTTATCGAAATCCAGCTTTATCAACAAAGCATCCTGACCTGATTGTTGCACCCATTCACAAATTTCTCAAGCCAAAATTAAATTATCAAGAATATATCTTCCCTTTAGAAACCCTATTTGTTCAGATCTAACTATCCCTTTAGCCACCAGCATTCCAAATCTTCAAAAAAAAATAAAAAAAAATCCCAATCAAAAAATTTACTATATTCATAATCAACCTTTCTTGAAATGTGATCTTTAATAATATCTTGTAACATTCATTACTCTTTGACAAAACAATCCCCACCTTTCCTTCTTTCCACTGCTCTTCCATCGGACATGTCATCGTGTAATCCCAGTCGGTGCACATTATCAAAATTCTCTGTTAAAGTCTTAAGACAAATTGGATGATGACAAATTGTTACTGACAAAAGAAAACAAAAAAGCACACTTCCCCTTCCATATTTTCATTGGGCAGTCTGCTAGCCACATGTGACCACAGTGTTAATCAGAAAATTCATTTGTAGCACATATTCTAAGTAATAACCCATGCAATATGACAATGTGTATATATGACAATGTGTATATGTTGGGCATCGTATTCTTTTTTGGGTCAGGAAATTCCATGCAGTGCGAACGTTAAGGCGGATACAGTGCTGATTTCTGTTCATTGACGGCTAATTAACTATTAACTAAACATTTAAATCATATCTCTTCTATTTATCTTAACAAAATATTAATTATTTACTTAACATTTTAAATCTAAACATTGATGGTATTTATTGAATTAAAATATGAGTATTAAAGAATGGACTTCAATAATAGTTAAAACATTATTTTGAAAATGTTCACTCTGGGTCCCATTTGATTAACTTATATATTAAACATAGAAACCTAAACCAGATTTAAAGCAATGAAAAAAAAAAAAAACTTTTAAATTATATATTTAGAAGTTAATTTTTTTTAAAACATTAATTGAAAGTAACAATAAATACATATATTATTGTAGACTTGAAAATATATTCTCACACTCTTTCTCATATGATAAGAGAGGTCATAATTCTATAATTTATAAATATAACTATATTTTAAAATGTTTTTAAATAGTACTTCTAAATATACTTCATGTCATATTTATATGTTCCTAAAAAAACATTCATCTCACTTATACTAAACACCCCCTCTAGTGTCCTCTAGATTGCACACTCAAAATCACTTTTTTGAACATAAATGATTATATTTAATCTTAATATATAGCACTCATAAATAGAGTTAACTTTTATGAAATGTTGGAGCAATTATAGGGCTTAAATTTAACAAGAGAGTGTGTTAACTAATAGCATCAAGTTTCCACTGTATGAAATTTTTAAATTGAAGAGACTGTGCGTCAAAACAAATTTTTAAATGTCAAAATATATTTTATTGATGAAATTTAATGATTCTTAGATTTATTGATGAATTTGAATCATTTATAAAGAATCTATCAAAAATCAAATCTGATTGAATACAAAGTTTATGATGATGATACTTCAACAACCTAAACAAAAAGATACCCATCTATCCTTATCACTGAACTAATAAAGTTGATTATTTGTACACCTATGATCTGAAGTCCAAAACCACCCATTTTTCTCAAATAAATCAAAATAATTGTCCCTTAAGAGAAAGTTACCCTTTCATTGGGTTTAAAAAATTATCCTTTCATATGATACAACCTAATGAAATTCTAATCATATTAAATAAAAAGATAAATACATTCATTCGTCATCAAAGTCAAGATGTGGGCGCAGGGCAAACAATAATAGTTTTTTTTCTTTTGAAATTGACTTCTTCATCGAATAAGAAGGAGGGTGGAGCCCTATTCTAATCTTCCTTTCATTAATTAAAAATACATAAAACTAAAACAATTTTCAATTAATTTAAGCAAAAAAAAATATTAAACTACAAATAACAGTATTAGACGCGCTGTACAGCACACAAACCTAAGTTAAATTTGTTAAGATCGTGCAAATTCGTAATGAAATCTATACTATTTCCACTTTCTAATTAAGTGGGGACACGCTTTATAAAATCAATTTCTGTGAAGAGTATTGTTTCTTATTTGATTAAAAAAAGCTTATTTTTTATCCAAAGCGTGCTAATTGAGTTATAGGTGTTTTATTTGTTTTTATATTTTTGGTTTTTTACAGAAAATCTTGGCATGACAACTTTCTTATGATTAATTATAAATCTATGGTTGTTTTGAAAGTCTTTATTGTCAATGTTTTTCAACAGTTCAAATGTTTTGATTGTGTAATTATAATTCTATGTTTATATCTTGAAAGTCTCTGTTGTCCATTTTTTCAACGACTCAACTTTCTAGTTGTCTAAAAAAGTCAATATTATCCTTGTTTTTCAACAATTATACAAACTACTCGCCTTGAAAGTCCGTACGGGAGAGGGGTCGTCCCGAGGTCGCATAGTGGGAACGGAAGTAGTCGGGACGTCGCATAGTGGGAACGGAAGTAGTGAACCTTGGGCCCCAAAGCCGTTATATTCAATTGTAAAATAGTTTTTATCTATAAAATCAACAAAAGACTACGATTTATTGTACCGTCAAAAATTGTAGTATAAGGGAGAGGGGCCTATAGTGGGCCATGCTAACTTCACACTTCTGATAGTCTTTTGTGAAAATTTCAAATCACTCCCAAATTTGTAAGCAGCGTATTTGGCAAGTCCCCTACTTATAAAAATTGGTTTCAAGGCCACATCATCAAATATGACGCCACAATAGCATGCTTTTTGTCAAGGTATCCAAAACGGCCCAAAAAAAAGGGGAGACCAATAGTGGGTCACTAAGTCATGTATTATTGGTGTGTTGATGTGGCATCACATGATTTGTCAGTTTGTGTATTTTATGGATGAAAGTGTTTTGCCATTGGATATTAATTGTAAGTTTATTAGATATTAAGCCTACTCGCTATGAGGCCGACTCAAGCCTACTTCTATACCCACCATTAATTATAAGTTTATTGGTTTTACATTAAAATATGCAACCAATAACCCACACTCCCTTTAAATGTCACCACTTGCATTACATCACCACCAATAATTTTATATAAAATTAATATAATTCACACTCCCCTTAAATATCACCAGTTGCATTAAATATCACGATTTGCATTACATCACCCCCAATAATTTCATAGATCTTCAAGACCCATCACCAAATCCAATCAGACCCACCCTTGTCCAACTTGCCCAACAACACACACTCATCAACTATCCCAATTTGTTGCTAGAATACCTTGTCATGAAATAATTAAAAAACCTACAAAGAATATCCAGAGAATATTCAGTTGAAAGGACAGCTGTTCTTTTACAGCACGTCGTAATCGTGAATGTGCAACGGACAATAATCTTTTTCTTATTTAACCCGAAAAAAAACAAATAACGTTCCATCAGAATAGCAAACTTATTACTGTACATCAGGTTTTATTTATTTATTTTCCTTAAAAAGAAGAACATAAATTTCCGGCGGAGTTACAAAGTATGAGTAATATAAGAGACAGGTTCCCAAAGTAGCAACTTTGGGATTCCCTGCGACATTTTAAAGAAAATTCTGAAAGGAGCATACACTGTATGTTGTAATACAATCCATAGGATTCCAAGGAAAAGAGGAATAAATTAGAATTAGGCGCCCATCCTGGCCCGAACGGCCGCCCCGAAATGCTCAGCCATTACCCGTCGCTGGATTTTACCACTTGCCGTTTTAGGCAGCGAGTCCGTCACGTAAACCTTCTTGGGAATTTTGAATGTGGCCAAATTCTTTTTACAGTGTGTAATTATATCTTCTTCAGTCACCGTCATGTTTTCATGAGGAACCACCGCAGCATTTATCTGCATCACACGAAATCCTAGGGTTTTAACTACACTAACATATAAAAATCAAAATCCACCCCCAAAAAGAAAACCCTAGTTTCGTAAATAATTGGGAAGTAAGCTAGCGAAGAATACCTCTTCGCCGTATTTTTCATTGGGAACCCCAAACGCCACGGCTTGTGAAACCGCCGGGTGGGATAACAGCACTGCATCTACTTCTGACGGCGATATTTTCTCCCCTGAAAAAATCGTTGGTGTCAAAACTTAATTTCTCAGACTCTGAAAAATGGATGGCTAGGACTATATGGACATAACAAAAAGCAATAAAAGAATACCTCTGCGGTTGATGAGCTGGCTAACTATATGGACATAACAAAAAGCAATAAAAGAATACCTCCGCGGTTGATGAGCTCCTTGCTTCTACCGATCAAGAAGAGATAACCTTCCTCGTCGAGATAACCGAGATCGCCGGTGTGGAACCATCCGAACTGGAAAGCGGTTTTATTGGCTTCGGGATTGTTCTGATATCCCTTGGTAACGTTCAAACCACGTATGCAAACCTCGCCGCTGCTGCCCTGCGGTTGGGGTACGCCACTTTCGTCCAGAATGCCCACTTCTAAGCCGGTGGGTTTGCCCACCGATCCCCGTTTGCGCTGCCCACGGTGCGGCAAAGGGTTCGATGTCATCTGATGTGACGCTTCCGTCATTGCATAGGCTTCAAGAACCGGCGCCCCGAACGCACTCTCCAGGTGCTCCAGGATCACCGGAGCCAGAGAAGCGCTGCAGCTTCTTATAAATCGGAGCTTCGGGTACTCGTCCTCCGGTTTGGCAGAGTGGCGGTCGAGGAGTATTTGATGAATCGTGGGCACCGCCGTGTACCAGGTGGCTCCGTAGGTCTTCATGTCGTTCCAGAAGGTGGAGGCAGAGAAGCGCCCCGCCGCGGGTAGCACAACCGTTGCGCCTGAAACCAGCGATGATAGCAGAGCCGCGACGAGGCCATGGACATGGAACAGTGGTAACGTGATGACGGTGGTGTCCGACGGGCAGAGGTCGTAGGTCTCTTTGATGTGCTGCGTGGACACTGCCAGGTTCAGCTGAGTTAAAGGCACTCCCTTGGGGCGGCTGGTGGTCCCCGACGTGTGCAGGAACAGCGCCAGGTCATCTTCCTTGTTTTCGAAGGAAATGGACTCCGCCTCCGCGATGCTGGAAAATTTCAAACCGACCGACTTAGGCAGAAATTCGACGACTCTGTTTCCGTCCGATGAGGTGCAGAAGCGAGCACCGGCTGTGTGTAACTTGAGATTCACGGCAGCGGCCTCCGCTGCTGCGTTTCCCGTGGAGGGCAGCAGCAGGAGCTTCGATCTCGAGTCTTGCAAATAAAACTCGAATTCCTCTGCTGTGTACGCCGCGTTCAGCGGAGCCGCCACGCCTCTCGCCCGAATGACGGCCATGAACAATATCACCATCTGCAAACACAAATTCTATCAGATACAAGAAAATAGATTGCATTCATCGAAAATCACCACAGAGCAATAATTACCTCGATTGAATTTGAGAAAGAGAGCGCAACGACATCGCCCGGCGAAATACCAGAGTTTCGGAGCTGGGCAGCGCATGTATTGACGATCCTTTGGAGCTCTGAATGTAATAACTCAAACTTTCCAGACACAATAATCGCTTTCTGATTGGGGAATTCTTCTGCCGCTTTAGCAAGCAGGGCACTTAAGGTTAATTCTTCGGGCTTACTTGCCATTTTGAAACACAGATGATCGAGAGAAAAAAACAGGTGTAGCGAGTGAAGGATTGAATGGACGCCCTTATGCACTCCCAACGGGCATATAAAGACGGAATATTGAAGGATTTCTAAATATAATAATTTTTTTATTTGCTGGAACGCGTCGGACCAAACCACGTGGCATCCATCGACCATTTCTACCCTTCTCCGTAGTTACCAAAACACGAAACTTCTGAGCCAATTTTACATGATAAAAATAAGGCTTGTGATGTGATTGGAGGATTTTACGCATTTTATAATTTTCACTACCGTCCACTAGTGCCAGGTGGCGTTGAGATGGGGATTCGGCGAACCTAGGAATGATGCAAAATAAAATTTGATTATGCAGAGGAAAAGCATGTGCAAGAGTGGAAGTGCATTGCACACGTAATGAAAAGTAGCGTGGGCCAAAGTATGGAGTTGGAACAGAGAAGTTGGTTGTAGCACAAGGGTGGGTGAAAAGAGAATTAAACAAGGCGAGTCTAGTCAAATGGTCGACTATGAGGTAATCAAGCACTAGTGCTAACTCAAAGGTAATCACTAGATCACCAAATTGAAGGGAAGGAACATGTAATGGAAAAATCATAAAAAGGAGAAAGAAAAAAGGTAAGAAGTATTAAATCAAAGAAAACAATGAGTAAGAAGTATTTTATTATGCATTATGAGCAGGTAATATAAAGAACATGAAGTAGTCAATTAAATAATCAATCAACGACCAACAATCAATAGTTGGTTATGAGGTAGCAATCAACGTCAATAAATAGTTAACAAATCCCCCCCTTATTACATCATATGCCTAAAAGAACAAATCAAGAAAGTTTGAAAAGCTTCAAACTTCACAACTAGATATTCTATTGTTGAACACACTCACCAATATAGTGACATTGAACCTCAATATGTTTCATACATTCATGAAAAATAAGATTATGAACAAGCTTCAACACACTCTAATTGTTGGAAAACAAAGTGGTAGGACCTGCCAAAATGCAACGTAAGCATATTGCCTCACAAACAACTCCACCTACAACACAATATTTTGCCTTATGGAAGAGTGAGCAACAATGGTTTACTTTTTGCCCCCCCAACATATTGGACTAGACCTCAAAACGAAAATGAAGCCTAAAGTAGACTTCTTATCATCTACGAAACCTGCATAGTCTACATCCATGTATCCACAAAGAAAATATGCAAATTCTACTTCTATTATAAGCCATATGCCACTGTACCATGGATGTATCACAAAACACACTTTTTTTTTTCCCCAATGAATAACCTTAAGGGTAAGTGCATGGAAATGGGGGACTAAAATGGGGTCTTAAGTGGCCATTTTTTTCTTAAAATTAGGAAAGATTGGTCTTGGATGAAAATTTGAAGATAGTTACCCTCAAAATTTGAAGATGTGACAAGAGTAAGAGTATTAGTGCCTACTAACTTTTTTAAAAAATGGTGGAGATTAAGGGGTTCAAAAAGAGAGAGTGCACAAAGTGCTCTTGTTTTTGTTAAAAAAATATAACATAGCGTCTACAATGCTACCCCTAAAATGTTAACTATTTTTTAGTATTTAAAAAAAGTTTCATTTAGAAATTAGCTAACACCATGTAGTTTATGTCTAATTTTTCTACTAATTTTTTAATGAATATATGATTTTTTACTAATTTTCAAAGTGGACATATCCTGGAAAAAAATAAAATTGAGCGTGCTACCCCCAAATTTTAGAGGAAACTAATCAAAAATCATTTTTTTTTACTATATATAGAATAGAGCCTAGTTTTAAAAAATGTAATTTATTTGAAATTTTGACAAATGGCTAAAAAATGAAACCAAAAATACCATACACAAGTTTTAATGAAAAATGGAGACATTAACAAAAGAAATTAAAGATCAAAACCTTAACATTATTCGAAACATGAAAAAAACTACATGGTTAGAAAGCTAAGAGAGAGCTCAGTGTTACTGTGTCACTTTTTTCTTAATATTGAAAAACATACAAACCTGATGGAGATCACGCTTGAGATTGTGTCAATTTTTTTATGATTTAAAAAAACGTGTCTTTGGATGTTGAAATGTCAGTTCAACCCTTTGGGTTGGATACCTAAGGAAAATCTAACCTTAAGAGTTGGAAATTCCCAAGGTAAACAATAACGTGAACAAGTTATAATGCACTCATGTTATTATCTACCTTAGGTTTTGTAGTGTTATAAAATTGCACCTCATGGAAATTTCACACTTGAGCATTTAGCTCGTTGCATTTATAACGCTTCACCGTATTTATGAAAAAAATCCTTATGAGTGGTTGAAGCCACAATAGTGGTTTACAATTTGATGGAGGAAGGAAAACTGAGAAAAAATGACCCCATGGCAAAAAAATTGGTTTTAGGGGTTCGAATGAACCTACAAGTTCGACTGAACCAAAAAGGGGTTCGATCAAACTAGTGTTCGAGCGAACCTGTTAATTACTGGGCCCACATTTCCCGCCCAAAAAACAAAAGAAAAATGCATATTGAAGGGGGTCCGCTAGAACCCCATGGTTCTAGCGAACCCCCATTTTCTTTGATTTTTGAAATTGTTCACAAAAAAAACTATTTTTTTATGCTTCGAAGCTCGGGTTGAGGATGAAAATGGAGGAGTCTTGAAAAACCCAACTAGAATCAGGTAGTCCTCGGAACGAGCTATCCAACAAATATAATTTTAATATGTTTTAATTTTATTATGTATTTATTTTTTTAGTTTTATTAAACATAGGTTTTTCATCAAAAATGAAAGTCTTTGTTCGCATGTGGAAAAATAGCAGATTATCCAATTTTTTTGAAAAATATGAGTGCACCGATATTGAAGTCCTTGATCCAACACAAAAAAAAAAGAATTTTGATATATAGAAAAAAAGTTATGCATTATACAATCGGCTAATCAATTGTAATTGGTTTGACTTCGAAACTTGATTAAAGAAAAAATATTCAATAAAAAGCTATCTAAGTGGAAGCACTAGATATCAAAGTCACAAATCTAAATTTGAAAGAATTAGAATTTTATCCTTTATTGAAAAAAAATTATACGTTATACGATGTGCGTCACTTTTTAAAAATGTTGTTTTCTGAAAAAAACCAATTTTCATGGGAGATGGAAAAAGAAATGTAATCTGATTCCAAAATTTTTGAAAAAAATATTTTTAGAATCTACATATAAAATGTGACGAGACTCTAGTTTACATCATCTTCAAATTCCTCACGGTTTAGCCGCTATAGGTGCCCGAATGTGAAGATTTAGTTAAAAATAATAATTTAAGTGTCCAGTTTGGCCAAAAATTGTAAACCACTATTGTGGGATCACCCGAGTCAAAATTTCATGATTTCAACTCCATAAGGAAAAATGATGAAGTGTTAGCAGTTCGCCACATCATTTCTTGCAAAGTTTTGAGTTGGATGCATTCGTGACATACGAACATCGGTGAGGCGCGTAAGCGTCCTCGAACTTTTCGAGTTTGAATAAGGGAATCTCGCAAAATTTTCCCATGACACATGTCATCGCGGCATAATTACGCGTGTAATGACTCTCTTCCCACCCATGCAACCTCACAAAACTCCATTTCTCACTTCTATTCTCATTCATTCTCACTTCTCACTCCAACTTGCTCTCTTGCTCTGTTCTCTTCTACATCTCTTCTCTATAGCAAAGCTCTATCAGATTCATGTCTCATCAACAATCAAGGCTCTCTTGCAAGCATACAACATCTCATCTATCAAACCAAGAGGGAGCCATGGATTGTTGGTAACACTCTCTTGTTTCTTTGTCTTGTCTTATCTATTTACAAATATACTTGTCTTGTCTATTTTATTTGTGATACGGGTTCTCCTCCATAGTGGGGTTTTTCCTTTGTCACACGTCTCATCTATTTCATTTCACGTCTCATCTATTTTCTATCTATTTGGCTATCCATGGAGGTGAAAACACGAAAATGGGGGTTTGACTAAGCCAAGCTCTAAAACAACCCCAACACTTTTCCTTGTTTGTGTGTGTAGGTTTCCATATTCAAAGAGCTGGGTTGTTGCATATTTCTAGTTTTTAGCTTCTGGTTTGATAGGGGCGACAATGCAACATGGAGACATTCGTGTGGCATGCTGACGTTTGTTGATTGCAACTCTATCCTTCTTAGGGAAGAATTTGTAAGTTCTCGTCTTTTTGTTTTTGTAATTTATATTTTGTAATCTTTTACCAAATTTTGTTAATTTTCAATTTTCCCTTCATAGCTTAGTATTTTATTTAATCACATTTTTTAAGTCTCTTTCATCTTGCATTCTATCACTTGAGCTTGTACTTTGAAGTAATCGAGGGCTCTTCACTCCTTGTAGACTCTTCCTTGTCCTAGAGACTCGGGATTAGCGAATACCCTCCATTACATTTTGGTGAACCCGACATGAAAATTATCATGTCAGATCTTTTTCTTCAAAGTTTTAATGCTTTTGATAATGCTTTCTCTAAAGAATATTTTGATATGTTGGATGATGCCCTAGATGACTTCTTAGACACATCTCCTTCTATCTATAGATCTCCTAAACAAACTTCTTCAGCACTACCATCTTCTTCTTCGCAAGTCAAAGAGTTTATGAATGTAGTTATAGTCTTTCCAGCTCCTCAAAGGCCTAAGAGACCCATCATTTACATGACTCTGGCTAGCCCATCTCCTAAAAGAATTCATTCTATTTGCGGGGTTCTAATCACTATTGACTTGTTGGACCTTTACACAAGATTCTTGCAATCTACAACTTCTTCCTATACATTTGTAGCTCATACTTACTGTAGATTCTATTCTAATGCCTAATAAACTTGGTGGCAATCACCCAATTCAGGGGAAAACTTGGTTGAACAGTCCACTTGACATTGAAAAGACTTTCATTAGATTATCAACCAAGGCTAGTAGGCTTGTGATGGTGTTGGCTCTATATGTTCTTTCAAATACTTGAGGTTACCTAAATTATCCTAATGAAGGTATTATGCTTGTTGGAAAATCATAAAAACGCATAATAGTGAAGGAAGTAAAGCTGGCGCTTTGGTTACGAGTACGTACAACATAGTTTGTGATTGAACTACTATTAATAGGTAAAATGTTGAAACTAATTGGAAACTATTACTAAACCTATTCTACACTCCAGAGTACTCTAGATTAGATGAATGCAATTATAACATGAAAAACAATTGTGGATAACTTGATATGAGAACTATCTTAACTTACTCTATAATTAAGAAGTAACTACTTAACATAAATAAAACTATAAATGAAGTGAAGAGTAGTACCTGAGTGGCCCTTTCTTAGGTGGTTATCTCCACTAAACTAAACCAAATATAAATCCTCAGATTCAACTCAACCATGTTAACCCAAAATCATTCATGACACATTTCAAAATATCACATGAAATCTTGTTCAAGGATTACATTCAGAAAAACCATGTTTGAACAATCAACATGTCTGCATAATAACAACTAAAAATTGGAAAGTGTTTGATAACCAAATCCACAAATGAAAGATTAATCAACTCATATCTAAAGACTCAACCATTGACTATATACATGCACAAGGGAGTGTATTCAGAACACAACTCTAAATTGAAATCATTAATCACAACTTTCCTAGATATCAAAGTGTAATTAAGATTTAGCTATCCTAACTATAACTGAAAAGAAATAAGAATCCAAATAGGATTAGAAGTCTACAATAACAAAACTGAAATATGGAACATAAGATCAATTACGCCAGAATCCTAATGATAACAGGGTTCTCCTTCTTCAATTCCTTTATTGTTGTCATAATGATACACGATTGTCTTCATTAGGAGTCTCCATGTAGTTATTGCATTCAATGTATTTAGGAACATCCCCTATTTCACTGTCTAGGAACTCCTTCAACTGCGAGTTGCATTCTACAGATGTTGCAGGCTAGAGTATCTTCTTAGGCTACAAGGGATGATCTGTAATTAGAGTTTACAAAATTAACTTGTAAATTAAATCTAATTACAATAATTTCCTGATCTAATGTAGAATTGCATGATTATGCTTTTTAACCGTTGAAATTACAATAAGGTACACTTTAAAACCATTAATTGAAAAATAAACTGAATTGAACTAGAGAGAAATTGAAACAAAAGAGAGAAGAATAAGACAAAGAAATAGAAGGATCACAACGCGCAGATTGATAACGGAGTTCGTCCAATGTGGACTATGTCTCTGGGTCCGCTTCTCAATGCTAGGACCACTTTATTGATATTGCCAAGCAAAATTATGCTTTGTTACAATACCCAAGCTCCAAGAACTTGCAATAATCTCTCCACAATCTCTCACTCTTTTATATTTTTTTTGGTGTATGCAAACACCTTGTAATTTTCTCTCAAAAAAAAACTCTAACTCTCCACCTTTCACTAAGAGCATAGAAAACTCCCCAAAAATTACTTACAAAATACTTAGCTAAAAAACCCCTTAGCTAAATAGCCAAACTCACCCCCTTTATATACAAAAACATTTTCCTATTATGGTGTTAACCATAATATTTTACAAATCATCCCAATCTACATAAAAGTCTCTAAAATCATCCCCTTATTACAAATAAATCTCCTGGGTTAATTATCATCCCTTCAAAATAAAAGAACAATTTTCCCGAGAATAACCCATCTTTGGCTTGTATTTTATAAGCCTTACAAATTGAACTAACCCCCTTTTAATAAACTTGAAATTATCCCGTTGATAAAAAATCGTCCCTTTTTATTAGGGGTCTTCTTTAATATAGGGTTTTAAAAATGAATTTGTTTTTAATAAAGGGTTTTAAATCCCTTAAAATAGGGATTACCACCTAATAATAGGGTTGAATTTAAAATTTAAATGGTGATCCCATTTTATAGGAGGGCTTTGATTTTAATGGGAAATCCCATTTATTAAGGAGAGCCACATTTTAAAAAAAGGGAAGTGATTTTTTTTTTTTTAAATAACATGGGATTTAAAGTGGCTATTTAAAGGGGAGCCTTCTCCTTTAAAGAGGGAGGGCCCACCTCTCCTCTTATATATATATATATATATATATATTATTATTATTATTTTATATAAAACAATAATATGCCACCTTTTTTCAATAATGGCCTGCCACGTGGAGAGGTGAGATGACGCTGAGTGTCAAGGGCTAATTGGCCATTGTGCTGACTAGACGATGACTAGGTGCTTACGTCATTATGCAATTTTGACCCAATCTTTGACCTTCCATAACTTTGCCATACAGACTCTGATTTTTGTGAAACAAGTTGCATTGGAAAGCTCTCGCCAAGCTCTTCACAATGACACCCAATTTGACCACCTTTGATAACTTCAAAATTTCAACCTTTTTCTGAGCCCTTTGATTCACCGATTGACTAGAACTTTGACTAATCACAACTTTTGCATACAGACTCCTTTTGAGCCCGTTCGATTTGCGCCGAGTTTGTGTTGGCGAGCTCTACATAATGATGCTAGTTTAGAGAGATTATGAGACTATGAAATTTTAGGTTCTTTTGGATCCTCCTGGATCAAGGGATTAGTCCATAAAACACATACACAATACTAACTACCATGATTAAACACACATATAAATCATAATGCATACATATTCACATGTATAAATCAAACAACACCATGATATCATGACTGCATTTCCATATACTTTAACCAAGTTCAAGTTTTGCATGATAATCATAAAGGATGGCATATTATAGGAATAATTGTCTTAGGAATTTCTTATAAGCAGTTTAAATATAACAAAAAACTAGCTAATAAATGGGCTCATCACTCCCCCCAACTATCCTTTTGCTTGCCCTCAAGCAAATGAACTAGGAAGACAAATTATAGTGTAGTGTAATCTCCCTAAGGTCCACGATAGTATTTACTCCCTTGATTTGCTTCAGGTAGAATCCCATGTAACATGAAAGCTTCTTCATCCTCGTAAGTTCAATCTACTCACATTCCTCCATCTCATCCCCTATCCAATGTGGTACTCGATAAAGAAGGATAGGTGGTTGGAATGCTAATGGAAGTCATTTAAGTGCAAGGTTACCAACAATATCCAAATACCTGCATACCCTTTCAAGCATAGCTAGGAATTTGTATACTGAATGTGGCTCTTTCTTTTGTAGTTTCAGAGTCAAACTATCCCATCTCTATTGTACATACTTATAACTGTGATGAACCAATCCAACTGCCAATGTCTGCATCGTATTATAGTCTTGCATCCTCAACTTCATGATCTTTCCTCTTGGTCTTGTGTTCCTCAGAAGTTGTAACCATTCATCTATGATGGCATCATAGTCATTTGATTCCTTTTTGATTGGGAAAGCAATAGAGTTCTCTCGCTCCTCATATTCCTCCATAAGTTCATCCTTGAAACCTTCACTCCAAAAGTAGGATGCTAGTGCTTTGACCTGTAAATCCCTCACAAACATTAAGGGGTTCCACTCTATTTCCTCAGGCACTACATAATTGTGCAAATAGTGCTCACAAAGCTAATCTTGTTCATCTAGTGTAGAGTCAGCAAAATCATTAAGAAATTCATATTTCCCACTCATTCCAACTGAATAGTTACTTATTAGCCTACTAATATGAAAACTTAGAAAAATTTCATGCAAAAACAATGCATAAGTTCTTGGGGGTTTGCATATAATGATTTGGGCAAGTTTATATGTCACCTCCTCCACTTTGACTACTAACTTGTTCAACTTAACATCCTTCCCCTCTAGCACTTTGGTATGTTTTGTAATTGGGTTTCTTTTTCTTTTCTCCATTTTTCCTTCTCTTGGAAAATTCATCAACAATTTTTTGTAACTAATACCCAAGGGATAGAGTTGTGTGATGAGTTGGAGTCTTTATAGGAGGGGGTTCCATGAGTCCCCACAAAGTTGACCAAAATTCCCCCAAGAATCGAGAATCTCGATCCAATACAATAGAAGTAGGTAACCCAAAATGAACCCACACAAATTGAAAGTACAAATGAGCTGTCAGTTCAGCAGTGACTTGCTTTTTACATGGCATTAAGATACACATTTTGCTGAATCGATCAACTACTACATACAAATAATCATGTCCCTTCCTAGACATAGGTAACCCCCCTACAAATCCTTGACAACTTTCTATGGCGAAAGGTTCTGAGGTTGAACTTACCCAATTTCCTGTTACAGGCTTATAGTTGCAACATAAACAAATTTTATACTTGTTACAGTTTCATTGCATATGGGCCAATAACAATTTTTGGAAATATTTTGTTTACCCCAAACTGCAATCTGAGGTAGTGTCCTCACTTGCAGTTCATCTTTTGGAAAGGAATTTACCCAAGTGATATAGAAGTTTATCCTGATAAAATTTTCTCTTCTAATGTTTACCTTTCATTAAAGTAGCTAGTATCTTAAAGTTTCATCATTAATATTATTCCTAACTTTCATGCGTAGAACTATTTCAAGGATTATCATGCATTCATGCCGATGTCTGCTACATTACCTTTAATTTCTGATGAATGAATATTTGAAGTGTGAAATTTATGAAATACAGGTTGGCTAAAGCATGGTTTGAAAAGTGAGGTGAAACTGTTTACAGATG
This sequence comes from Sequoia sempervirens, assembly GCA_007258455.2. Classification (NCBI taxonomy): domain Eukaryota; kingdom Viridiplantae; phylum Streptophyta; class Pinopsida; order Cupressales; family Cupressaceae; genus Sequoia; species Sequoia sempervirens. The sequence goes on from VDFB02051382.1 coordinate 18,851, forward strand.
AATGAAATTGATGTGATAGTGGTCAAATTGTGAAATTCAAAATATGCTATCATGAAACTGAAATGTGAGCATGCTTGCATGTCCCTACTGACGTGGCAAATCGGTCTTACATTTGTTGCATGTGTGATGAATAAAGGCTTTACAAGATCAGTGAAAAGTGATAAACTGTTTCAATTAATGTGGCACCAAATTTTTAAAAAAGTTTCTAACAAATAGCATGATGGTGGATTCCTTCGGCAACAAGTCAAATTAGAATGTGAATTTTGGCATAGCATGTGTTGCATATGCTTTCCCTTTACAAGTCTTCCTACTACAAAAGATCCCTAACTAAAATATAATATATTTAATAATGATGAAGCTGTATAGGTCCCTACCGTAATAAGGAGAATGTTGTAAAATCAAAATAGTGTGCCTATAAGAATGTAACATATATAACTATGTTGTGTGTGCATGTGCGGTGGATTAGTAAATTAAGCTTATGTGACCTAAGGGGTGAGTTGTGTAGCTCAACCATTGAGTCATGGAAGATCTAGGTACATTTGTTGCTGAGTCATCATTGTGTTTTTCTGAACTTGTATTCTGGATCACTGAGAGGACCATATTGTGAGAATGAGTAGAAAGAATGAAATCTTCTTTATGTTTGGTTTCTTATAAAGTTTCAACCTGTGGCCATTGGCCAATAATAGAACCTTACTACATCTACGGTCTCCAACTTGAATTCCCCATTAGGGAAAACTTGGCTTATCTCATAGGGTCCCAACCATCTAGATTGGAGTTCTCCTTTAAAATCTTTATATCTTGAATACATACAATAATTCCCAGTCTCCTATATTAAATTCATTTATCTTGATATATTGGTCAAGCCATTTTTACCTCTATTTCTGAACTATTCTGTATGATGCATTACTTCCATCTTGATCTCATCGAACCCATTGTGTTATGCAATCTCTCCTTTTGTGCTGATGTGAGTTCTATCTCTAATTCCTCTACCATTTTGAGTCATGTTAACTCAAATTTCTTGGGAGAAATGTTGTTTTTCCTGAACTAGTTCATAGGGGTGAAACCAGTGATTTTTTTTCCATGTAGTCCTATATCCCATATGCCTCTGGTAATCTAGCAACCCAATCTTTCCTGTGTAACTGCACTATCTTGGTTAGCATGCTCTCATTTTTTTTTTGTAACCTCCACCTAGCCATTGGTCTATTGATCTATTTAGGATCTAGGACTAGTTGCTTACAGAATGCTTAACGTTAAAAGATCAATTATTACAACGCTTAACTTAAATGATTACAAATTAAATGCTCAAATGAAATAATGAACATAAAATAATTAAATAAATGCCAAGATAAACTGAGAAAGAAAAGAGAGAAGAATAGAGAGACGAAACCAAAGTTGATAACGGATTTCGTCCCTAAGGACTACGTCTCCGGGTCCCTCTCCAATGGAGGACCGATCCGATTAGCTCCAAATTCAATTACAATGGCTTCAAAACTGTCTCCTTCAAGCATTCAGCAACATGACAGTACTCTGATATGCAGAAACGTCTTCAAGAATTCTCGAGCATTCTCTCGCTATCTCCACCTGGACTTGGAAAACAAAGGCCTATACCCCTCCTTTTATATTAAAAGTTTTCCTAATATGGCTTAACCAATAAAATAATGATATATCTTCTTCCAACAACTCGTATCATGAATAATTTATCCTCTGGTATCTTCTTGTTTCAGGTGGTTGGTGTGAATCATGTTTGTTATGGCCTTATTAGGCTATTTGTTAAGGTTCAGTTGATAGAAACTTATCAAAATCAAACAGTGACCACATATATTTTAGGTATGTCGCGTGGTCTAACGGCTACTACTCCTTTTGTTGGCCGTGGGGTCGGCGGTTCCAACCCCGCCGGCCTCGCTTTTATCCACATACTCAGCATTACAAGGTAACAAATGCAACCGCTGTCCTTATTGAGTAACGCGTATGCTGGCGGGGGCAACGGCAAACGTCCCGGTAGCTTCGGCCGAGGTCACGGGATCGAGCTCGTGCCATTCAATTTTGTCCAACAAAATAAAACAACTCCGCAAATCAACCGAAGGCTAAGAACGCTGCCACGTGTCGTGCCACTATTGGCCAACTCCCGCCTACATGTCTGCCGCCGAAGACCAATCGTACGCCGACAAGGACGCTGACGTGTTGAGCCCTGATTCACCAAAACTGCTGACTCATCCGATGACGTGTCGCTGACTGGGTGCCACCTATACTGCCACGTCCGAGTACGGATGCCATGTCACCGGTACGGACGGACACGTGTCAACCAATGATTGGTCCGTACAGATGACTCATATGCCACGTGTCGGGTTGAAATTCGTCCACTTGATTCCGTACTGTACGGACTGACACGTCTGCTGATGTCATCATCAGTACCTTCAAGTTGACTGAAGTTTGACTGCTTCTAACTCGAGCATACGACGTCGGATTTCGAACGAAACGAACGCCGTCGGAATCGTCTCGACGAGCTCTTCACGATGACGCCGATTCCGTCATTTCCGAGATGATTATTTTTTTCACCTTCTGGACGCCCCTGAAGCCAGTTTGACTGGAAGTTTGACTGGCCGTAACTTGCACAAACGGAGTCCTTTTCGACCCGTTCAAGTTGCGTTGGAATCAGGACGCCGTTCTCTTTCTGATGAAGCTGAAATCTGGAGTATTGGGAACACTTCAATTTTCACTAAAAATTGTCCCTGGATCACTAACCCTGATTGATAGAGTAACTGATCCTTTAGATGAGCATTCCTCTTCATCATATGCCTTTATGCTAATATTTTCTTTGGATCAACTACATTTTTAGAGAACCCTAATTTTGTGATCAATTTCTCAGTACAAATATTAAGAATTTCTCTTTCATCTATCAGAACTTGATTGATCTTAGCTTTATGTAAAAGGACTTTAGTAAAAGTGAGAGTGTGAGGAGAGGTGATGTGTCCCGCCATGGCTTGGAATTGATCCACATTTAGGTTTGTAGGAACTGTAGTAGTAGCAAGTGCTTTATCTAGGATAGATTTATGCTCAGGGGATAGGTGGAGCAACTCAAGTATGGAAATTTGCGCGAGCATTTTACCTAAATTCTCTATGAGGTTGTATCACAAAGTTGGTGCAGTGGGTTTTAAATTAGGACCCCTAAGGGTAATTGTGCTTCTGCGAGTAGTAACATTGCAATCAGGTTCTTTTCCTTTTATAATGAAAGTGTTTACATGATTATCAACCTCACTGATATTATTTATGATATAGTCATACTTGTCAATAGTATAGTTTACACCATCACTAGATTCAAGGGCCTTTCCTGTATCCTTGTCATGCTTAGGGAAAGGGTTTTTAAACATCCCATGATCCGAGTTACTAGAAGGAGTGTGTCTGTCAACTATTATCTTACCATCATCAATAAGGTCTTGTATTAGATGTCAAAGTTTATTGCAACTATTATTCTTATGTCTTTTTTGTCTATGATAGTCACAAAAGTGATCCTCATTCCAACATGGGGGTTTGACTTGTGGATTATATTCTTTCATCTCAGGTAATGTTATAAGATTATTTTCAAGGATTTCTTCTAATGTGGATTCAAGTGATTGTCCCAATGGTGTAAAATTTCATTTAGGGAAGCTTCTTTGTTTTTATTTTCCTTTATCTGAAAATAAACCTTTAAGATTATAGATAGGTGATGATGTTTTAGTTGTTTTTGCATCAACAACTCTGTCATTGACTACATTCTTGTTCTTTATCCAAAAAGGTGTCTTGTTACTTGAAACTAATTTTTGATCTTTGTCATTATTAAGTTTAATAGTTCCATCATCGTTTAGAGGATTTTTTATTTGAAATCACATTTCTATGGCTTCATCAAAGGAATCCAAGCATTTGAGGCGAAGTTCCCTTCTAATTTCCTTGTTCAAATTTTGACAAAATAGGTCAACCAATTCTTTGTCTGGAATGTCACAAGGTAATTATTTTGTTAAATGTCTCCATCTTTGTAAAAATGACACAAAAGATTCTCCTTTTTTTTGTTTGGTGTTAAAAAGGTTTTTCATAGTCACTTTAAGTTCACAGTTGAAACTATAATTGGAGACAAATTTATTAGCTAGTTCTTGAAAAGATTTGATGGTTGGGGCTAATCGTGAAAACCATTCCATAGCTTCTCCTCCTAGAATGCGAGAAAATAATTTGATAAGGTATGTCTCATCAACAAAAAATTTAAAGGTAGCAGCACAAAATTCTCTTAAGTGGTCTTTAGGATCTCATTTTCCCTTATATTTATCAAGTTTCATAATGTCCAAGTGACTAGGAAAAGGTGGCATTGGTATGCTTCAATCATAAGGATAAGGACATATATCTTCAATGGAGAACTTGTGGGATAATGTTTTACTATTCTTGAGAGTATCCAATTCTTGTCTCAGTGCTCTAAACTCATCCAAAATAGGATTGTTTGTAGGTGCAGGTTTTGATGTCTTTGAAAATATCTTGTAACCAGGTTATAGATAAAAGGGTATGTGATCTTTGATTTCATTGTTTGTTTTGGGATGCTTAGATTCACTAGATTTAGGTTGGTCAATCATCGTGAGTAATGATATGTCAAAATCATGAGGTAGTTTGATTCCATCATCAATGAGGGCCTTGAAGTATTGTTGTGGATTATGTTTGACTACCTCTGTAAGCAGTTTAGTGAATCTATGATCATTGAGTGCTTCATTTATATGGGATTGGGTTATTTATTTGTTATCAGTTTCATTTGTTCCACGAGTTGCAACACTAATGTGATTTTCCCCATCAAAGTCTTTACCCCAAGGGTTCCCTTCTTGAAACATTTTTGCTCTTGTTCTAGGGGTCATGGGCGATTGTTTTGATCTTCAATCTAGGACAAGATAATGAATGAGACTCAAGATTAGGATATGAATCAAAGATGAGATATGGGAATGGTATGGTATGATATGAAAATCTTGGTATAATAAGAATGCAAGAGCTAAAAGGAAACTCTAGGTCTGAAGCTGGTTGTGATGCAAGGCTTTACTTGTGCTATTATGGATAGACACAAGGACAAATGATCAAGAGAGATTATGTAGGAGATGATGAAATCCAAGAGGATTTCCCTACTCAAGGATAATGGTAATTCTCTAACTCAAGGATGATATACCTCAAGTGATATGGTCAATTAATAGCCAAAGGTTTGAATTCAAGACCTAGGAAGAGTAGCCTAAGTGCAAGCTAAAGGTTTGTTTGAATGATAATGGATATGCAAGGGTGGAGGATATGCAAGGCCTATGCAAAATGAAAGGATTAAAATATTAGAACTTGAAAGATGATGGCCCCAAGAGATTTAAGTGATAGGTTCATTTTGGATGTTTTTGTTGTTTGAATTTTTGGGGTTGGCAAGGTTGAGATGTTGTAGATTCCTAGGTGTGATGTTTGTTTGATATTTTTTTTAATACACACGCAAGACAAAGAAACCAATTTTTTTTTGAGTTTTATCTTTGGAAAAGTTTTGAGATTCACAGGACAAGTGAGCTGTTTGATCGTGACTAAAAATGGTAGTTTTTTTAAAATAAAAGACACATGGCCTATATATATTATATAATTTTTTTTACATATAGTTCATTTTTGATAAGGAAAAAAATGCCAATATTACAACCCAATTGGTCTTTCTGATGATTATAGTTTAAACACAATGTAGATATGAAAGTTTACAAAAAAAAATTTAGTAGTAACATGCTAAGATCAAGCAAAACCAAGTAAGTGTAGACCCTATAGATAGTGTTGGCCTCCTACAATGATTTAACAACTAAGCCCTTACAGTTGTGATTTAGAGATTGGACATCTAATCTGAATAGCTATATTAATAATTATGAAGGTGCATTTAACTTATCAACCTAGAGATGTAGACTTGAAATGGGTCAGCATAGTATGTGCACTAGGAATCCAAAGTAGCCATATTCATTATACAACTAAGAAAGACATAATGCTGAAAGTAAATTGCTTGGAAGGAAGTAATATAAATGTTGAACATCAACTAACAACTATACTAAGCTAGAATGCATAACAGAAATGAAAATCTAAGCAAACAAATAGGAAACTACTCTTTCTACTTTGGCTACAGGAATAGTCATAGAATGGAATTCTAGTGGTTGTAGGAATGGACGGTTGCTAGATTCTTAACTAATTGTTGAATGAAAAGTACTAACCAAACTAAAGGATGGAATGCTCACCAAGTAGCCCCCCTTGGATGAGTATCCCTTAAGACAAATGTAAACTTAGATGCATGAAATTATAACTTCATTTTATTCATTGGAAAGCATGAGTACAATCGAGCAACATAGCTATATTACTAAAAAACCAAGAATGCGAGTACATCATCAGATTTATCAACCTCCTGAAAAGGAGCATTCGAGTCTTAT
>VDFB02051383.1:0-31197 GCA_007258455.2 Sequoia sempervirens
TTAGAAGAACTAGACAGGATAATAGAAGGATCACACAAGATATACCGTGGAGAAACCCTTTCGGGAAAAAAACTCCACCAAGAATTATTCTATTATTCAAACTCTGAATTACAATAGCTTCAATTCTTGCTTGAGAATGCTTCTTCTATCTTTACCAATCTTCTTCAGACCTGCAATAACCAATCTAAAAACTCTATTCAACTTGAATGAGATATAGAGACAATATGCAACCTTGTAATCTCCAAATGGTGATAATTACAATGCATAAGCTCAAGCCCTTGAAAAGGTATGCCATATTCCTTCAAGTAGATTTATTCAGTGAAGACTAAAGCTTACAACATGTGCATCATGCATTTGGGTGTCCCAAAATGAAGCTACAACTTCTCCTTCACTTCAATGATAATTCCAAAGCTCTTCCTCAAAGTTGGCGCCCTTAAGTAAAGCTACTTAACTGAGCCTTCAGAAATATCTTATCATGCATAAGAGGTAAATCCAATAAAGCATCTTGGGCGCCCAAGTTGTCTCCAAGTGCTTTATAGTTAACTAAAACATTTACTCAACACCATTTCAAAAGAATGGTCATCCCTTGTTAACTAGAGATAGTCCCTGTTATCTGTCATACAACTCAATGTTATTAGCCATGCATTACAAGTTAACTGAAGCTAAATACATGCAACTCAAAATAACCAACATGCATGCAAACATGCACTTGCATGCAATAGAATAACCGAACTGAACCCGTGAGCCGAACAGCGAACTTGCGAACTTTGAACTAAAATGATCACGAACTTAACTTAAGCGAACTTCAAGCATGCAAACATCAAATCCTAACTTCTAGGATCTGCATTCAAAGTGTGAACCTCTGTATAGTAACTGGACACAAATTGAGTTTCTGCCTTACCATGTGAGTGTCCCATGTGTCCCTATTATTTAGGAACTCACTATGGACCCCTCACATGCTTTTTACATTTAGAATTAATTACAAATGTCAATATTCATGATTATTTCATCAAATATTAATCTCATCCTAATCTTAGTGTTGTTGAACACATTCCAAGAATCTAGGAGATACATGAAATAATTAATGTTTAGGATTTGCAATTAAATGGCATCCTATTTCCAACAATAAGCACTGTAGTTCCAGTTGCATAGTGTTTAGGATTGCATTGTTGAAGGTCTGATCACCGTCTTTGACAACCACATTATTGTAATTGAATATCCAAATTATAATCAGTCAATCATATGCTAAATAAAGGGAGGAAAAAGGTTGCATATCTATTGTTTGACAATATGTGCATTGTCATGTTTGCATATTTAAATCATTAGTTTGCATGGTAAACGTTTGTGATAATGTCTAGGAGTATTTTTATGATAGTACAGTCACATACATTCATTGAAAGGCTGCATTTAGTCATAACTTTGCATACTATTTTATTACAATCATTTAGATTATCTCTTTCACCATGTTTCCAAGCATCTTGGCATCAAACAAAACAATCAAACTCAAACTGAAAACACAAACATCAAGCTTAGATTTTACAATATAACTATTTGACAATATTCCTCAAGGCTCAAATTTAGAGAATAATCATTAGGAGTGCAGGAATACAGTTGGGGGAGAACATAGGGTTCTTACAGTGGTATCATAGTGGTCTCCTGCCATCTTGTTGGGGCTTATTTTATAATTTCATTGAGCTCACACAGTTGAAATTTGAGTGATCAACACTTAGTTATTTAGCTTCATTATTTTTCAAGTCAAAATGAGTTCAAGTAGTGACAAACAAATTGTGTCAGATGATTGGAAGTGGTTAGCCAAAACAATATATGAACAGGTGAAAAACTTAGCAAAACTTCACAATCAAGATGTGATACATTATGTATTCTTAGGAGATTGGAAGAAAGTTTAAGTTTGGTGGAACAATCACTTTCAACATTGCTTCAGATAGCCATGGCTCCTGTAGTGAAAGCATTGAGTGGGCATAAGTATTTGAAACACAGTGACAGTGAGATTAAGCTCACGGTTGCCCTATGCATCAGTCAGTTTATGAGGATCACGGTTCCTCGGGTGCCTTATGACACGATCACCATGGGTGACGTTTTTTAGTTGATCATTGATAGTATGGTTGGGAAAGATGACATTGGTAGTCCTACATTTGGAAGAAAGGTTAAGTTATTAGAGTTGATGGCATAGGTGAGATCATGCATTGCCATGCTTGATTTTGTTCATCATGATTTGGTGTTGCAATTGTTCTGACTCTTCTTGGAGTCCATCAGTAAGAGACATGATAGATCAATCTAGGACTACATGGGAGTTATTATGACTTCCATCATTGATAACAGTGATGACCTATCTCAGTCCATCATGTCATTACTTCTAATAGTTCATAAGTGAGAAAAACTGACATCTCCAGCAGCTTATGTTTTGGTGTGCAATATTTTTGAACAATGTGAAGACAAGCCAAGGACCTATTTGGTTGAGGAGGAGCAGGTGCAAAAAAAGAAGGTGAGATTTTAAGAGAATGTTGATATTATTAGTGCTCAAGAAGTTGTTATCAGTCATGATAACAATTCTGATTTTGATGATAGTAGTCCTTTTCTTGAGCATAATGATGATTCAAATCAGCACGAAGTGATTGTGCAGTTTGTGAATAATCCATTATTTGAATTGGATATTGGATTAGTCTATGATAATCCACTCTTCAATGTGGATGTTGATCACACACCTGACACTAGTTTAGAGTTCGGCGATAATCGTATTGTTTGGGATCTTTCTAGTGCATCAGGATTCCAAACAGAGCTTACAAAGGAGTTTTACAGTGTGTACACAGTGAGGAATGCTTATAGTTTTTCCTTTGATCCACCTGTACATGATATGTCTTCGATGCACAGTTCTCGTGCTCATGGGATAAAGAGTTTGTATGACGATTCTTTTTATGCAGTAGAGGGAAGCAAACCATTTTTGTACTTAGAGTTACCATCTTCAGAAGATGGGACTAGAGGCCGCAAGTACCTGACTCAGTTGTTTGCAGGGGATTACTTGCAGGATCAGAGGTTGTATTATCATCATGTTGGTGTGTACTCGACTGTGTTTGCTACTTCTAAGTTTCAATGGGAGACAGGGCTTCTTGGAGGTTGTTGTGGCAGCAGGCATGATGTCACGGTTGGATATCACATCCATGAGAGATGTTGTGTAGCAAACACTACCAAATATTCTTACTTATGATAGATGGATGTGAGTACTATTTATATTGGGATCCAAGTGGATATAGGATTGGCACTGTGTATTGGATGGGTCCCAGTGGGTTGCTTCACCACTCCTGGCATGGTGAAGTTGGGATAAGTATTGAGCAACAAAAGTCTGAGGATGTTCTTAGCAGGCTTCTATTCTGGATTTGGGATCCAAGTATATTTTTTTGGACACTCTCCAGTGTGCGATGGGATCTTTTATGTGCATCAGGGCTTCAGTAAGAGTTCATTGGTGAGTATTGCGGCATGTACATGGTGTGGTTTGTTCGTAGTTTCACATTTGGTTCACATGTACATGAGTTGAGTTCGATGCATAGTTTTAGTGCGCATGGATCAGACAACTGGTTTATTGTCTCTCCTTGCACAATTGAACTTATGTCGGTGCTGCAGCAGTTGTGTTCATGTGTGGGACATTACATAGTCTTCTTTGGGACCTCTGGTGGCTTGGTGTTTCTTTGTAGTAGAGATTGCTTAGGGACAAGCAATTTCAGGGAGGGCAGACTATAATGTCCCCTTTTTGGCAAGCATCAGAGTTTGGAGGATTAGCTTATCATTTGACCCTCGTAAGCTAACATAGTTGGTTAGAGGATTCCTTTTGGCAGTGATTAGTGTGTTTTCTCCTTCAGAGCTCAGTGTGGGTTCGGGTTTGGCTTTCGTTAAACTCAGTTCTACATACTTACTATTTATAGTAAGTCACCATTTCAGGGGAGTCAGGGTTATTATATTTAGTAAGGAACCTGGATAGGTTTCAGATGCAGTGTTGACCTCATAATTAGTTGGATGGGCGAAATATTAAATGTTTAATGAGTAATTATCATTAAAGGTACTTTAATGATAATTAAATAATATAAAGTTAAATTATAAAGTCAAAAAGTAAATCACTTAAAGTACATTTATTTTATATTATTGATTTGGGCACCCAAGTTTGGATATATTATAAAGTTTTTAATCAAAAACCTAAAAGTGGATTTCAAAAGCAATTAAAATGCAATTAAGAGGTCGACCTCCTTGAGGAGATTATAAAAAGGCATCATGAGGAATTTATTTTATTATTATTGAAGATTATATCACTTGTCTTGGAGTTCTTGCTTTGAAAAGGACCCAAATAGGGTTTTTACCATTTCCAGCCATTGGGAACGAAAACTCTCATTGGTTTATGCAATTTTGAGGCTGTGAAAGACTAGCTGAATTATTGCTTGACAATGGGCTTTATACAGGGTTCAGTTTGAGCTTATTTGTGAAGATTTCTACAAGGTTTGAAGAGCAGATTTTAGATTGTTGAAATAACCATCATTGGAGAAGAAAAATCAGAAGTTATTGATCTGCTGCTACAGTGACGTGAATAGTACCTTGCTATAGTGATGTGAATAGTACCCGTGCTACAATGACGTGAATAGTGCCGCTACAATGATTTATTTTTCTGAGTTGTGTTTTCAAGGGTTTGAGCAAATATCTAGAGTTCTCTAATGCAGATTTATCAAACCTGATTTCTATGATATTTATCACTGCTGGGAGTATATTTGTGAATGTATATGCAAGTTTTGATAGGGTTTAGTTTAGAAAATTAGAAAGATATAACTGCAGCAAGGTTCAACAAACATTAGCAGTTTGAAGGCAAAAATCTTCATCAATAAGGAGCTAAGAATCATCTTATGATTGTTGCTAGCGAATTACCAGGTTCTCCATTTTGTGTTCATGTTGCATTGTTAATGAATTGTATTCATTCGCTGCCTAGACAGCTTATAAGCACTGTAGTTCCAGTTGCATAGTATATAGGATTGCATTGTTGAAGGTCTGATCACTGTCTTTGACAGCCACATTATTGTAATTGAATATCCAAATTGTAGTAAGTGATTCATATGCTCAATAAAGGGAGGAATTAAGGGTTGCATATCTATTGTTTGACAATATGTCCATTGTCATGTTTGCATATTTCAATCATTAGTTTGCATGGTAAATGTTTGTGATAATGTCTAGGAGTATCTTTCATGATAGTACAGTCACATACATTCATTGAAAGGCTGCATTTAGTCATAACTTGCATACTATTTTATTACAGTCATTTACATTATCTCTTTCACCACGTTTTCAAGCATCTTGGCATCAAACAAAACAATCAAATTCGAACTGAAAACACAAACAACAAGCTCAGGTTTTACAATATAATTGTTTGACAATATTCCTCAAGGCTCAAATTCAGAGAATAATCATTAGGAGTGCAGGAACACAGTTGGGGGAGAACATATGGTTCTTACAAAAATCAGACCCGGATCTAGGATTTTTCTAAGTGAATTGGTAACATTTGAATTAGTATTATAATTCCCTTGAGTCTTCAGAAAAATGGTGTTACCCAAATGAAGAAAATTTACATACTCTGGTGACTATGTCTTAATATTAAATAACATTGCATAAATCACACAAACTTCAAATGTGGAAGCATACACAGATAATTACACCTTCAAATCAATTTTCCATTTCTTCAAAAAAAATTACAAGGAAACCTCCACAATTGATGTTACAGCTGCACAGAAATTAATATGTACTATGTTGTTCTGGTATGTTACATACAGTTTTTCAGTCCATTGAAAAACTTAGTCTTTCATTCGTTTGAAAGACAATCTGTATATCAAACTTCTATCTTGCATTCTGGACATCAAAGTCCTGTGAATACCCAGCAAAAAGAAATATTAAGACTTGACAAGGAAAGATGAATAACCAGCATGATGGCATTTATCACAACCAGTATTGGCTTTTCATAATTTAGCAGATAGGTACTACAATTAACTGGCATTTATTGCTACTGTCATAGTCTTAATTTTTTATAAATTTATAATTATATTCAGTTGATGTCACTTCTTATTGTAGAATTTATAGACATTTTCAGCATTTCTAGTTTCATGAATAGGGATAGCGCTCAGCTTTTATCACCAATCTCAATTTAGCAAAGTATTTTAACTTTCAAAAAAAAAAAGGAAAAAACTTCTTTCTGGATGTCAAAGTCCTACGAATACCCAGCAAAAAGAAAAAAGTTCTGATTCTGTTTTCTGTGACCTTTTTCCTTACCTATCTTTACTGCTTTTATTATTATTTATACAAAGAATACCAGCTGCCCAAGTTTTAGAATTTAATGCTCTCCTTGTAGCGCTCAGATTTGTGGGTCCCATGGTGACCACTGAGCAAGGAAAATCCTTATTCAGTGCAAAGGACAAGCAAGTGAACTGTAGCGCCCAGCTATTTTTAGAGACTGCAGCCAGTTAGAAGGGAGTTGTGCAAGCCAAAGAAATGGTTTAGAAAAATTGCAGCCACCAGCCATTAATAGTATTGCTGTCAGGAGAAATATTGTAATTGTCCTGCCAATTTTGTATCTGCTGTCAGAACATGTCAACCTCTGTTTATAGGATGCAGTATCAGGCGTGACCTTGGTTATAATTAGTCAAATACAGATAATAAATGTTGTGCCAGAGCACCAGGTATAGCTTCCATGCTCAGCATTAAGGCATACACGCTTATCCATTGTCTTCACCTGGCTTTGAATTTGAAATTGTCAACAACAACATTATCACCGCTAATGTCACACAATGCCCAGCAGGAAGGAAAACTAGAGGTCATACACCAAGAACAAAATTAACACCAACAGGACCTGCAACAAAAAGAAACAAGAATGGATTGAATGATGTTTTTGGGCGTGCAGGATTGCCCAAGCCCTGGATGCTCCTGTATCACTTTTGAAAGCTGAATTATATATGCAACAAAATATCCAACTATGAAATATGTAACCATTTGTTCCCTAAAAGCATCAAAGAAGAATCATAGTTACTATGAAAACGTAGTATGATTTAAAGAATCTTGAGCATTGTAGGCTTTAGTAGTAAATTGATAAACTGGATTGCTGAGATAATTTCTTACTTGCCAACTATATGTTTATCATCGTGTATTTAGATGTCTTTTTATGTGTGCAGGCATATTGGCTTGTTTGGATGGATATATGAATATAGCAATGGAACAGACAGAAGAATATGTTAATGGTCAGCTAAAGAACAAATATGGGGATGCTTTTATAAGAGGAAATAATGGTAAGATGGTCAGCTGTTAGAAATTCTTTCTGGGTCATATGTTAATTGTTTTGTAATTATATTTGTGGTTCCACATCTATTTATTGAAATTTTTTAACGTTTTTCAAGTTCTTTTGATTTTGGGGCCCCTTTAATTTGTCTCTGTTTTGGGGGCAGTCTTATGCATCAGTACTTCAAAGCGGACACTTGCTGAGGGAGCATGAGGGCATTGATATATCAGATGCTTGAAACTTAAGTTGAAAATTTTATGGACATCTTTGCATATTTATATGAATGAATAGCTCCAGAAATTTGAATATATTCTTTGGACAAACAAGAGCAGGGCTATCAAAAAAGATTTTAGAGTGATAACTTCTGCTTATTTTCCAATTTTAACTATGTTACAAGAAATCTTATTCGTGGGCGAATTCTTGTGATTTACTAATATTTGTAAAGTAATTATGATCATTTTACCTCATATGTTTTTCTGATGCTGATTGATTGATTGGTTAACTCTTTTGGACTGCTTATATTGTTGGCTTCAATGTAATTCTCTACAAACATTGGTCAATGAAATTAAATGCAGTTTCATTCTATTCTGTCATTTATCATGGTAGCTTTTGAAGAAAACCTCTGATGTCCAAATACCCACCAGTTATTATTAACTTTGTAATTTTTGCTCATGTTTTCTTGTTTTTGTGTATGTATTCTCCAACAAAAACATATAGGTATTTCTCATATATGTATATGCTAACGTTTTCTAGGTTTACAGTATTTTCTTAGTTGTCACTGGAATTCCAAGGACTAGGGAGCACCATAATTCCAAAAGAATATTGAGAGACTGCTTTACGTGATTTAGAACGAGTTGGTTTGAAACTTCAAATATGATGCCGTACTTCCAGTAAAAGGGTAAAAAGTCTTTAAGCGGAATTCACTGTTAATGTTTTTGGCTCATTTAGATACAGGCTGGCGTATTTTATATTATATGGATGCACTATAGATTGGTTGTAACGATGCTTCATGTAACAAAACAATAAAAGCAAAGATTGATAGTTTCTTATGTGATTGTTATACGGAGCATGTAATAGCTTTTAAATTGTTCAAGAACCATTTGGATGCTTTTCGACCTCTAAAATCGCAAAGTTTTTATTGATTTTTCACCCAAACCTTTCATAGAAGTCTGTGTTTGGTCTATTTTGTTATAAACTACTTTTGGTTCAACAACTCAAGAGAGGACCAAATCTAAAGAAAACCTATGTTAAGGTTCAATTTTTTCATGAAAAAAAATAGAAGAAAAAAAGACTGCGAATAGAGACTGAGATTTAATAATACACTTTAATTGTTATTTATACAAGGTATTTAAGATGAATTTTGTTGCAAAAGTCTTCATTTGACTTAATATCTATTTTTTTAAATATAAATAGGTAGGGAAGACTAGTGAAAGCAAGTTCCAAACTCTCTGTTTTTTATATGGAAATTTTAGGATCCACAATACATTTATATATTAAATTGGTGTTACCATTAAATTTCATTTTAGTTTTAGTTGTTAACCAACCATTCTATAAGCTACCTTTAAGTACTTTTTAAGCTATTGATTTGGACACCTTCGAGATTCAGTTGAAAGCCTCTCCTTATTGGTAAACCTAAAAAGGGAAAAACCACGGTGAGGATTAGCTCACAATATATTATAACCAGTTATAAAATTACAGAGGCTCACTATCAAGACACACTGTCTAATAAGACTCACAACTAGAGATAGATAAAAAATAGAATTAGCTACATAGCCAGGATGTGAACTGATAAAAATGCACCTTTTTTGTGTTGGATTCAATTTCTTTGAAGCTTTGAATACAAAACACTGTTGTTCTTATTTGGATCATACATACAAATTCACATGTTCGCATCATAACACATCATCTCGCATCACATGTCTCTTACAATCTAAAAAATGCCTTAATATATACCCAATGCATCCACATACATCAATTAGGGCAGCCTAATTAGATGTAGCCCTATTTTAAATAAAAATTGTCTTGTCAGCTCCACACTTGATTCAAAAACATCTTCGTGTTCAAACCAAATGTGCAACATTTAATTTAGGTCAGCTTGGACCTACATAAAATCTTATTAACATCCACAATACATATTTAATCTCAACAACATATATATTAAGCAATAGGTCGGCTAGGAAATAGACCTAATCACAAAATAAGCCAATTAATCAACCATCAACGATCCATCATATCATATAAACATGTGCCATCTGGTACATATAGTGTACTGACATCTATAAACAATCTCCCAAAGTTGTAAAGTCCAATTCCAATCATCAGAGGAACACAAATCAGATTACACAATCATTTACATTGTATAGAGCCAAAACTGAATGTCGAACTATTGTTACTTGTAACTTTCAGCCTGTTCATCCAAACCAATTGAAATCTTGATCATAGAAGCACATAATAGTCAGGAATAACATATTATAACCTCATAAGCAAATCTTATTGCACGAGCAATTTCAAACCAAAATACTAGATTAAGATGTCTCCATTTTGTTCACTAGATTAGATAAACTATCAACAATTAATGTTGGCATCAATAACAACACATTAAAGGGTCCCTTCTTCATTCTTTCAACACTCTCTCCCTTTGTCATTGATGGTAACATGTGTCAAAAATGAATCTCCAAAATTCAAAACATACATCATCTCCAACTATCTTCGAAAACTTCAAATATACATCATCTCTTCAACTGATTTCTCCAATCATCTCAGTCATCTAACTTCTCCAAAAACATTTCCCATCACCTAACTTCTCCCCCTTTGACATCAAGGACAAAGGGTGTGTTGGTAAAACACATGTAAGCAAAAAAATTGATGCATATGTATCGGTGAATAATCTTATTGAAATGTACTTAACTCCCCCTCATGAAGTTATCCCAAAAATTTGATCAGACCATATGTACAATGAAAAACTAAAAGCAATTGAAAAAATTAAAGAATATACATGTGAGAAATATTCAACCAAAAGAGGAGGAGGCACCTTCTAGCTCCTTAAAAATTTCTTTCCAAACAGACTTCCCTTCATTCCAAGTCATTTTGGCTGCAGCAAGTGATTTATACATTGATTCCAGTTCAACTATGCTCTCCTCTCCCTCTTTCAGAGTACTTGGGTTAGGATTTATTTTTGTAAGTTTCTCAGCTTTAGCAAGAGCACTTGGTTCTGATATATGCTTGGTCTTCACCAAGTTCCCAAGTAGTCCAAATCTCCTTATAATGTCTTCTTTTTGCCTTTGTAAAGTGAAAGGATTGTTTTGTAGATCTGTAATGGCAGTCCAAAAGGTATAATCGTTGTCTTGTGTTGGGTCATAGGCTTTAGAGACATTAGATATTTGTGACTCAATAAAGTCCATTAAGTCCTTAATTCCTTGAGTGGCATCCGACCACCTCATGCAATACAAAAACAAAGTCTTGGCCTCATCTTCACATTCTTGCACTTCTTTTAGACATTCTTCCACTTTGCTATGTGGAGACGCACATCTATCTTGGAACTCTATAGTTTTTTCTACAGTATGAACATCTATTTCTTCCAAAACTGGTAAATTTGTAACTAGAGGAATATTTTTCTCTGCATTAGTGACCTTTTCTTTATCATGCCCCTTTCCTTGAGTAGTACAGGGTGATGAAGTAGCTATCATACCAAACTTCTCTGCTATATCTCTAACAGTCCTTAATGTTTCTTGCTTCAATTTATCAACTTGTTCCTTTTCTCTTCCCATAAGGATGGTGACTCTTTGTTTTACTCTGAATTCTTTTGTGTATACTTCAATCAGTGTAGCCTTGTCATCCTCAAATAGAGAGTATCCAATTTCCTCTAAGGCATTAGTTTTTATCTTATCTTTGGCTTCAACTGCTTCATGCCTTCTTTCCACCATGGCATCCCACACAACTCTAGGGACGTTCTTCTTAAAGTTACTCATGTCTGCATCTAAAATAATAATGCATTGAATGATTGCTTCAATGATTGTTTTCTTATCTTCTTCATCTACTTCTTCATATATCTTTGAAGTACCTTCTAAAAAATCATCATGCTCTAACATGTTACTAACTAAAACATCTAATTTCATTGGAATACGGGCTCTTATCGAAGGATTTTTTTTCTTCTTCTTTTGCTTCGGAGAGCCTTCCTCTAATCTATTTTCCTTCTTCTCAAGCTTCTTATGGATGTGTACAATGAAAGCCTCATTTTCTCTTTCTATCTCCTCTTCTTCAGAAGTGTCCACAATGTCAACCTTTGGCTTCTTCGCTCTGTTGCTTGCTTCTTGTGAAGCACCTTCACCGCTTCTGGTGGCATTGCTTCTTCTTTTCCTTGTAACCTATTCTTCATGTTCCAACCCAAGCTCAATTTCTTCTTCCACAACAACACTTAAGTTCTTCTCTCTGAATGCTTCAGGTTTTCAAGAAGTTACTTCCAGAGCAACTCACATTGATCATAATCTTTCTTATTCACAACCATTTCCTGTGCAACATAAATAGCAATTGCACAAACTGAATTCTTCCTGTTTGAAAAGTAAATCTTGTCATCGATCATTATTGAAACATATTTCACAATAGGATTTGTGATACGTTTTGTTGCCAAAGCTCTCTTATCAAAAGTAGCACCAGTTAAATCCATAACAACTTTGTTCTTTATAGATTTTAGAACCGGTATAGGTCTAATATCACACAATCCTATCATTTCCTTGATCACCTCCTTAGATATTAGTTCGGGCATGTTGGTCCACATGAAATTGCCATGCATTCTAATCAATGTTAGCCTCACATGCTTAGCATCCACATCACTACTGTAGTTAGGACACCAATTCCAGATATCAAGCTTCTTTCATACTAGGTTAATGTATTCAGGTTTCACCATGAAATCATGTCCAGTTAGCTCATTAGACCATCCATCTTTAATTATTTGGTGATTATACTCTTCCAACTTTCCATGTATATAAGCCCTAGTATCCTTTATGGGTAAAACCCTATAAGGAATCTTTGAGAAAGCACTGTCGGGGTCGGTATCAAAGATTTTCATCAGATACTTTTTGAATTTTGGTCTAGGTCTCTCAGTAATGTTGAAAATGGTTGGTGTATTCATTATAACTTCAATTCAAACTCAAACACTTATGAAATCACTTCTATTTCAAACCCACAAAGCACAAATATTTGTAACTACCTTTTATGCGCACAACGAGATCTAGGGTTTGCACCAAATTGCTTTGAATCACCTTCAAGACTCTTTCAATTTGCTATGATTTCTCCAAATACACTAAAGTGATTAAAATTGACTTAGCAACTCACCTTATGTCTTTTTGATTTTCCCTAATTTCACATTAATTGATTCAATTTCCAAAAAGCTGGTAAACCCTTCACTGATACACTATAAACCGTAAAAAGCTCTACATTTGTTCAGATTTCCATATTTTTTGCTAGTTTCTTTTCCAAAAGCTTGAACATATGATTTTGCACCGCATATCTTCGTGTCCTTAACACCTCATATTTCTAGGGGGTTGTTAGATTTTTCTGTTATTGCTCCCCCGAAAGCCATGCCTAGGTTTAATTTTCAAGGGAATTATCTGCACCAGAGGCAGGTATAGATACATTTGATACATCTTTGTTCTCAGGTTTCTCTTTCTTTCTCCAAATTTTCTCCATTTCCTTCTTTACTTTAGTAGCATCAATTTTCTTCATAGGTTCATTCCTCTATCCTAGATTAGTCTACCTTCCATTCTTACTTCTACAAAATCTTGAAATGTGTCCAGGTTTGTTGCAATTGTAGCATACAATATTTTTTTGACTAAACTACCTCTATTCAATCTTGATCTGCATTGATTAGCTTTATGTCCAAACATATTGCATGTATAATAGTAACCATTGAAAGATTGAACCATTCTACCAACATTATATCTATTCATCATTCAATTTATGCATTCAATAGCTCTATGTCCAAATTTCTTGAATGTAAAACATTGTCTAGAGAAGGATCCAGTATTTTGATTCATTCTACTTCTACATTCTATAGTCTTATGCCCAAGTTTATTGCATGAAAAACAAATACTATTAAAAGATTGGTACCTTTGAGCATTTGGTTGTGTAGACACCTAAATTTGGACACTTAATTTATCCAAATTTATCCCCTTTCATCTAAGCATCCCCTTATCCGCATTAATTAAGTAATATCACTATTATTTAATTAATCCCTCTAAAGTTCTTCTAATCCCTAAGGTATCTAGTTAAATAATTAAATACCTTCCTCTTTCATCAAATGAATTAAATAAATATCACATTTATTTAATTCCTCCTCATGTCACATCCTCCATCATTTTTATCTAATCTTAATCCTTTCTTCTAATCTCATCATTAGGATGTGCACATGCCTAATCCTTGATTAGGAGGTGTCACATCCTCCAACTTTTGCAAATTGGCCTCTAATCTCTCTTAGCCACCTAACCCTCCTCTAATCCTTCATTAACTAGCCTAATCAACCTTCAATGAATTTTTAATTCCTTTTATCCTTCCAAGGAATATTAAATTCCTTTTTCTCTTCCCCATGTGATCTTTGACTTGTCACATCAAGTCACATGTGAGATCTAACCCTCTTCTAATCTTCATTAATTAATCTAATCAAGTACTTGCACAATCCTAATCACTTAACAGGTCAACCCTATTAAAGGCTTTCTCCTTTTGGGCAAGGCACTCCACTTTCCCATGTGAATTTTTAATTCACTTTTAATCCCCCAATGCACCCAAAAGGAATTTTTAATTCCTTCACTTCTTCCCACATGTCCTCTCTTTATTTTTATTCTTTCCCATCTCCCCATGAGAATATTTCATGAATTTTTAATTCTTCACATGTCCTCTCACCCACATGGGGACAAGGACCTCATTTATGAGGAGATCTTGTCCAATCCCAAGGTACTTTGTACCCCCCTCCATGTCATGTACTATCCTTCCACCTCATGTCCACTTCACCTTTTAGGGCTATATCACATGCCACATGTCAAGATGTGAGGGCTTGTGAGTTCTCAACTCATATTAGCCCTACATCTTGATCATTGGTGGCTCAATCTTGGCCGTCCATTTCTTCTAGGAATTCTCAAAATTCCTATAAATACCCCCTCTTTTCTCTCATTTGGGAGGAGATCATTTTGCTAGCCAAACTCTTGCAATTTTATTTCTCAATCTACACTTAGCCATTTTTATGCTTTCATCCATTTCCATCCAAAGAGCATACACATCAAAGATCGAAGGGCCAACCAAAGGATCGATTCGACACAATGTATAAAGTTCCATTTGTTGTTTTTATCTTGTGTTGATTCCAACTTAGGATAATCTTGAGGTGTAGGTTGTTTTGGTGTTTATTTGCACTCTTTAGTTTGCTGCTCGTTTTCTAACGCATATATTCGACCTATCACAGGTTGTTTGATAGGGGGTCTTCTAGCATTGCTTCTTTGATTTTTGATTTTTTTTCCATTTCCTTGAGTCTTCTTTTGATTT
This sequence comes from Sequoia sempervirens, assembly GCA_007258455.2. Lineage (NCBI taxonomy): Eukaryota > Viridiplantae > Streptophyta > Pinopsida > Cupressales > Cupressaceae > Sequoia > Sequoia sempervirens. The sequence goes on from VDFB02051383.1 coordinate 14,837, forward strand.
TCAACCTTGTTAGGGGTCTAATTTTCCTTTGAATTTTCTCCTTCCTCAAGTCCCAAACCACCTTTATCTTTGGATGGTTTCTGTCCTACAATTAGTTCATCAAAAATTGTAGAATTTGTTTTGAATTTGTCCTCATGAATTCTTGCTTTTTCCAGATATGATCTCAAAGTTACCACTTCTTGTTCAAGTCTTGTGCATTCATCAGTCTTGCTTTGTACCATTGTATTAAGACAATCCTCAATTCTTTTCTTTTGTTCCACTTGCACTTTTAGTTGGTGATGTCTTCATTTTCTTTCTTCAATTGTTCATTGACTTCTCTGTGTCTTTCTCTGAATTTCTTGATTTGTTCTCTTAATTTTTTGACACATTCATTTGCTTCCTCTAGGTTTTCCTTTAGATTTTTTTCTCACTTTCAACCTTGTCAAGATCTTCAAGAGCATCTTTAAGTTCTTTGTCAATCATGCAGTCATCTTCTATGTATTCAATTGCAAAAATTTCTTCCGGAGGAATAGGATACCTTCTCTCAACCATGTGTTCAACCTCCAAGATCTTCCTCAAGCTATTAGGCTTATCAGAAGGAACCAGACTCTTATACCAATTGTTGAACACACAAAATTTTGAGAGGGGGGCGAATCAGTATTCCATTAAACCATTTAATCATAATCCATCCAATTATCAAAACATATCTAACTACAACAAAGAATGAAATTATGAAACAACCACAAGATCACATGACACATGAACACCAAGATTTTTATGTGGAAAAACCAAAAAGGGAAAAGCCACGTTGAGGATTAGCTCACAATATATTATAACCAGTTATAAGATATTACAGAGGCTCGCTGCTAGGACATACTATCCAATAAGGCTCACAACCAGAGAGATACAAAAATAAAAGTGGCTACATAGCTAGGATGTGAACTGATACAAAATACACCTTCCTTGTGCTAGATTCAGTTCCTTTGAAGCTCTACATACAAAACACTACCCTGCTTTACAATCTCTCAACATTCACAACAATTTTGCTCTTATTTAGATCACACACATACAAATTCGCATGTTCACACCATATCCCTTATCATTTTGCATCACATGTCTCCTAGAATCTCAAAAATGTCTTATATATACCCAATACATTCGCATACATCAATTAGGTCGGCCTAATTAGATGTAGCCCTATTTTAAATCAGTTTTTTTTTGTCAGCTCCACACTTGATTCAAAAAAATATTCGTGCTCAAACCAAATGTGCAACACTTAATTTAGATTAGCTTGGACCTAAGAAGATCTTATTAACATCCACAACACATATTTAATCTCCACAACATATATCAAGCATTGGGTTAGCCAGGGAATAGACCTAATCATAAAATAAACCAACTAATCAACCACCAACGATCCATCGGATCATATAAACATGTGCCATCTGGAATATATATTGTATTGAAATTTGTAAACAATCTCCCAAAGTTGTAAAGTTTGATTCCAATCGTCGAAGGAACGTGAACCGGATTACACATACTCATTTACACTATATAGAGCCAAAATTGAATTTCGAACTACTGTTACTTGTAACTTTCAGCTTGTTCATCCAAACCAATTGAAATATTGATCATAGATGCACATAATAGTCAAGAATAATGTATTATAGCCTCATAAGTAGATCTTATTACACGAGAAATTCCAGACCAAAATATCGGATTAAGATGTCTCCATTTTGTTCACCGGATTAGAGAAACTGTCAACAAGTAATGTTGGCATCAATGACAACACATTAAAGGGTTCCTTCTTCATTCTTTCAACAAAATATTGGTTTATAATATTGTCCTTGTATCATTTATTCAGTGTATCAAATATTATTTTCTTATAGGATGGTTTTCATTTTATCTCTCTTAATGTTAGAGATTGTTATAGATTCTTGTAACACAAAAATTGTACATGTCAATGGTCTTGATAATTGTAATACGTTGCATGCGAGTCCACAAGTTTAAGCTTCTTGGATGCATTTTGAGCTGTTACTTAATCTTAGGTGGATGCATTAACAAGTCTGTTTTATGTTATGTTTTGTACCTAATGAGTTTCATTTCAAGTTTATTTTTAGCTATCAGAGTAACTTTAGACTTTCTTTGTTTTGGCTTCATTTTTCCATTTCACAATTTCACAACTATATTCTTATTGAATTGTAACTTAGTGCTAGTAAATAATTAAACATAAGCATACAAACTAGAAGGTATATTAGGTGTCATTGGTTTATCTAAGTCAATATGTTTGATGGTTTAATTTGGAACAATAAATTATATGATTCTTATATTAAAATACTATTTCTTTGTGCATCCTTTACTTGCAATTATCCATTCTTATTAAAAAATGAAGGTTTTATCAAGATTTAATTCAAACTCGCTTAAAAACTCAAAGTTATGGTTGTACAAATTATGAACATCACTACCTTAAAAAAATAGATTTTCCCATCTCAACATACCTTTCATCTATTCCCTACCTTCATCCTTTTACCCTGTCAAAATTTTAGAGTTTTCCTTTTCAACATCCATTTCCTCCAACCCTTTCTCTTTTCCCTTGCTTTTGTTGGAGTTTTCAACTTTTCCTTACCCACATACTTTCCTTTTGAACCTTGATTCCCCAATCCTATACACTAAGTTACCTTTCAAAGGAGGAGCTTTGATTATCCCTTTATTGAGGTACCTTATCTATGGAATCCCTAAAACTTAATCCTTGGCATTTTTTACTACACAATCTCATCAATATTATGGGTTTGAATGTGGTAGATTATTTGGATAATATTAGAACATAATTTTATTAGGGGTCATATACCCTTATAACATTTATATATTGTTTCAATATAATATTATAAAAACCTTATATGCTTTATTAAGCATGTCCCATTGATGGCTCTAATGAAATTGTAGTCACCGAAGGTTTGGATGGCTCTGCAAGCGCTGCATGAGGTCGCAACCATCTAGGCTCGTCCTGCATGTGGTCTTTTGGTGGTTGCATGCGTGTTTGAAGGTCAGATCTGTTCTCTTCTTCTCTGGAGCTTCTTGGGGGTGGGTTTTTTACGCTATTCGGGGGGAGGTTCTTTTCTTTTGAAGCAGGTGTGTATTCTGGGGTTGTGGGGTTGTGATCTTGGTGTCCAGTGGAGTGTGCCTTCATCGAAGGGCTCTTGGTTTTGATTTTGGCCTTGCTTGCTCTTTTTGCATTGTGTGCTCTTTGATGGATACTAGAGAATCTTCTAGGGTTTGTCCCAATATGGACTTCCACTCTGCTTTTGGTTCGAAACCCTCTCCACAGGGTTCAAAGATTTTTGATAATAATCTTTTTTCGGTGGAACCTAAGAAAGTCGAGATGGGCTCGACAGGGGGGCCTAGAATTCTGAAGATTAATGGGTGCCTCGAACGGTGTGAAGAGAGGACGAATGTAGTCATTCCAATGGAGATGTTGGCTGAAGACATTGATTATTATGCATGGCATTCTCTTTATTGCAAATTCTTAGGTTTGAAAATTTCTTTGCAATTCTTGGATATGTGGGCTCAAAAGACATGGATGCCTGAGGGAGAGATGGAGATCCGCCTCCTGGAAAATAACTACTTCATGGTTACATTTGACTGCTTGGTTGATCGGAATAGGATTTTTGAAGGGGGCCCGTATTTTTATAACCAGGTGGGCTTATTCATTAAGCCATGGCATGCTGGCTTCAACCCGGCAGAGGAACTTCCGAATCGGGTTTCAGTTTGGGTTCGTCTTCCAAGGCTCCCTGTGGAATGCTGGCGAGAGGATGTGTTGTACCTATTAGCCTCAAAGCTGGGGAAACCTGTGGGTTCGTCTCAGCAAACGCAATTCAAAAAGGTAATGACTTTTGCCCGGTTCTGTGTAGAAATTGATTTAAGTAAGCCATTGCCAGACTCTTTAGAAGTGAGTGCAGGAGATTATTCATGGGTGCAACAGCTAGATTATGAAACACTTCCCTTCCGTTGTCATTTCTGTCATGAGTATGGTCACCTCCTACGCAGATGTCCAAAGGCCAAGCCTTTGGAGGCTCAATCTTCTCAACCTTCAGCTAATCCACCTAGGGTGGATAAGGGCAAGGACCCCATTCAGGGTTCTGGTGGTAGGGAAGATGGTTTTATTCCTGTTAGAGGCCAAACAGAAATAAAGGTCATAAAAGGACTTTGAAGGACAGGCAGGAGGAGAACACCTTCAATAGGTTTGAGGCGCTGGAGGATCTTAGTCAGCAGGAGGTGAACCCAGGATTTCTGGATCTAGATCATGGGACTTTGGATATTGATCAGAATGGCCCTTTGTTTGAGGCAATGCTTGCTCCCCAACAGGAGGGGGGTATGGGAGTGCCATGCTTAGATGAGGTTGGGAAAGATCCTGGTCAAGTAATACTCAACTCAGAGGTGATTATGGCTCCGCTTGCTGATGGAACTTTGGCTCTAGGGCCAGATCGTCAAATGGGGGTTCAGGATGAGTTGGGTGGTAGTGCTGAGGTAGTGAAAGATAGTGTGGATAAGGTTCACCTCTTGCAGAAAGTTGGTCTAGAGGTGGGCAAGAAGAATATTAATGCGTCCTCTCAGTTGGGTGTTCTGCAAAAAGTTCTCAAGAAGGGGGGGCCAGAGAAAATTTCTAAGCTAGGAAGGAAGAAGGATGAGGAAAAGATTAAGATGATAGGGGAGACTTTGGTGGAGTCGGGGTCAGTCAAGACTCTGGATTCGCATTTTTCATGCCCCTCGAAATGATAGTTCTCTCTTGGAATGTAAGGGGCTTGAACAGTGGCCCTAGACAAAAAGTTGTTCGGGATTTGATTAGGTGTCATTCGCCTGATGTTCTTTTTCTGCAGGAGACTAAGCTCTCTGTGGAGGGTATGATGGATTTAGCTCCTAAGTTATGGGGGAATGGTGGATGCCAATGCACTGGTGCTCAAGGGTCTTCTGGCGGGGTGGCATGCTTATGGAACCCGCGTAAGATTTGCCCCCTTTGGTGGGTGTCTTTTAAGTCCTCCCTTTCCATGGTGGCCTCTTGTTTTATGTCAGGGGAAATTGCTCTCTTCTCCAATGTGTATGCGCCTGTGGAGTTGCAGGGCAAGCAACTTTTGTGGTCCAACATTTTTTTAGTTCGCAGCTTATTTCCCTACCATCCTTGGATTATTGGAGGTGATTTTAATGCTATCACGGAGCTTGCAGAGAAACGAGGTGGTATTGCAAGGCTGGAGGCTTCTGCATTATTGCTCCAGGACAATATCTCTGCTTTGAATCTTGTGGATATCAAGCCTGGCAATGGTCTTTTTACTTGGAATAATAGGAGAATTGGTGATGCTTCTATTTCTGAAAGACTTGATAGATTTTTGGTGTCTAGTTTTTGGGTGGGGGACAGGTGGTTGACTAACTCTGAAATTTTGGATGGTCGTGGTTCTGAACCATTGGCCTATTAAGCTAGTGGTTGATGTGCCTCAACGGTGTGCTAGACAGACCTTTAAGTTCCAACTCATGTGGCTTAGGGATGAATCTCTTCATGTTTTGCTCCCTAGTTGGTGGGATCAGGGGAAGCCAGCATATGGCACTGCCATGTACTCTTTCTCAAAGAGGCTCCAGTATGTTAAATACAGATTGAAAAGATGGAATAGGCAGCATTTTGGTAATTTATTTCAGGAAAAGCAAAAGGCGCGAGATAATCTGGACCTAATTACCAGACAAATTCGAGATCAAGGCCTCTCAGAGGAGCTGAGTTTATTAGAGGTTGCTGCAACAAAAGAGCTTGAGGAATGGGAGTTAAGAGAAGAGATTTTTTGGAAACAAAAGTCTCGTATTGAATGGCTCCAGGCTGGGGATCGAAACACTGCTTTCTTCCATAACTCAGTTAAGGATCGGAGACAAGGTAATGCTATTTCTTCTATTCTGTTGCCTAATGGGGAATCTTTGTCCTCTTCAGCCTCTATTTCAGCTGAATGCATTCGATATTTCTCTACCCTTTTCTCTGAGGATTCGCCTCCTGCGGAGGAGGATGAAGCTAAAATTTTAGATTGTATCCCGAAGCTGGTGACTAATGAAATGAATGAATCATTGCTTGCTCCTATTACCTTGTCGAGCTTGAGAAGGTTGTGTTCCAGATGAAGAAAGGTAAAGCTCCTGGGCCTGATGGATTCCCCATTGAATTTTTTCAGGAGTTTGGGAAGTGGTTAAATTGGACCTTTTAGAGGTTGTCCAAGAATCCTTTATGCATAAACAAATGTTGAAGTCCCTGAATGCTACATTTTTAGCTCTTATTCCTAAGAAGATGGGAGCTAACTCCTTGGATTTGTTTAGGCCTATAGCTCTTTGTAATGTTGTGTATAAAATTATTACTAAGTTGATTGCGGAAAGGCTAAAGCCTTGGCTTGATGACTTAATTTCTGAAGAGCAGGGGGGTTTTGTTGCTGGAAGACAGATCATGGATGGGGTGGTTATTGTTGCTAAGGCCATCCATTCTATGGAATCCTCAAAAGATAAATCTATGTTTATCAAGTTGGACATGGCTAAAGCATATGATCATGTTAAATGGAGCTTTCTATTTAAAATCCTTGGAGCTTTTGGCTTTGCTGAGGGTTGGATTGAATGGGTTAGGAGTTGTGTCACTTCCTCCTCCTTTTCGGTGCTTATCAATGGTGAGCCCACTTGTTTGTTTGGTGCTTCTAGAGGCCTTAGGCAAGGAGATCCCCTATCTCCTTACTTATTCATCCTCCTTGCGGAAGGCCTGGGAAGACTCATTCGTGCTCAGGTTGCTAGTGGCTTGCTTCAGGGATGGAGTTGGGGAGATGGTATTCCCCCTCAGTCTCATCTGCAATTTGTAGATGATACTGCTTTGATGGGCAGGGCTAAGGTTGAGGAGGCTCTCAATTGGTGCAGTGTCTTGGATAGTTACTTGGCGGCTTCTGGGCAGCGCATAAATGAGGGGAAGTCCTTCATATATTTCTTCCACACTCCTAAAGGTATTCAAAGGAGAATTGCTGGTATCCTTCGGTTTCAGATTGGTTCGCTTCCTTTTTCCTATCTTGGAATCCCTCTTGTTGTTCGCTCTCTCCCCAAAAGGTTTTGGCAAGAGACTCTTGATAAGTTTCGAGGATTGGTCAGTCATTGGACTTGCAGGTGGCTTTCTTCAGCAGGTAGAGTGACTCTTTTAAAGTCGGTGGTCCAGGCTCTTCCTATTTATAAATGCTTTGTTCTTTCTGCTCCTTCAAGTTTTATTAGAGATTTCGAGAAATTGTCTCGTCAGTTTCTGTGGGCTGGTAATCTTCTTCATAGAAAATGGAGTCTGGTGAAGTGGGATGTTGTTTGTAGGCCAAAGCAGGAGGGGGGTCTTGGTTTACGGCGGACTGATTTGAATGGGCAGGCCTTGGCTGCTAAGTTGTATTGGCATTGGTGCTCTCAACAACATATGTGCTGGGCTAAAATTTTGACCTTCAAATATTTGGGGGCGGTAGAAAGTAGGGAGGTAGCAAGGTTTAGTATGGAGGGGAAGGGCTCTGTGATTTGGAGTACCCTTAAACGTGGTGCCAAGCTGGTTAAACAGGGACTTTTTTGGATTTGTAATGGGGGTCGAGATGCTCTTTTCTGGCATGATTCTTGGGATGGATACCCACCCATTGTGTCATCTCATCCCCATCTCCAAGATTTGTGCCAGATTTTTGTGGAGGCGGGTTGGAGTCATGTAGCAGATTTCAAATCTCAACAATCTTTGGGTCAAATTTTTGTGTCCAGGTGGAAGAGCCCCTTGGATTGGCCTCCTGGTGGTGCAGTGGAGGATCGTCAAGAGCTTGCTAAGATTTTATCAGGTCGTGTCTGTAATTCTCTCCAAGGGGGTGATGTGCTTGCTTGGGGTCCTGACTTGAAAGGAAAATTTTTGGTTGCCTCTGGTTATCAGGTTTTGGATAAACAAGTTTTTGGAAGCTCCCAGGTTTCTTGGTGGAAGCATGTTTGGAATAAATTTGCTTGGCCTAAGTGTAATTTTTTCTCTTGGCTCGTGGTTCAAGGAAAGTGTCTTACTTGGGATAATCTTTGGAAACGAGGGTTCCAGGGGCCCTCCATGTGCATTTTATGTGGTCAGCATGATGAATGCTTATCACATCTCTTTTTTCAGTGTTCTTTTGTTAAGACTATCTGGAATCACTGGTGGAATCTTTGGAGCTTACCGTGTTGCCATGTCTCTTCTTTGGAGGATTTTTGGAAGAGACAGGGTTCTTCTCCTGCTACAACCTCTTTTCTTAAAATTGCTTGGAGCATTGGTCCTAGTTTGATTGTTTGGCAAATTTGGTTGGAACGTAACAAAAGAATATTCTTGGATAAAAAATTGCTCGTGGGGCAACTTTGGAGGCGAATTCTTGGGGCTTTGCTGGAGACTTTGACTGCAAAGTGTGACTTGTCTGTGCCGACTGCTCCTGGGGACTTGGGTGTTGTAAATTCCCTGGGTCTTGCCACAGGGGGGAAGTGTATTATGAGTAAAGTGCATCGTAGGCGTGGGCGTGAGAGGGTTGCTCGTGGGGGCTTTTGGTGCCCACCTGCTCTAGGGGAGTTGAAAATTATCTACGGATGGAGTGCGTCTAGGGGGTAACCCAGCAGGCATGCTAGGGTTGGTGGTATTGGTAGAATCTGACCCAGGTGAGTGGTTTTCTTCTTTTCTATGTATCCTTGAAGTGTAAAACTAATAATATTATGGAGGCAAGTGCTATTCTCTTGGTATTGATTGAGTGTCGCGATTTCCTTGGATGCTTAGCGGATTGTTTGTAGTGATTCGAGGTGGTTATTGATATATTTGAATAATCAAAATTTGGAGGATCACAGTGTGACTAGTTGTAGTTTGTCAAACAAATTATTTCGTACTCTACCTTGGAGTCCATTGTTTTCCGCCATATTCTATGCAAATTGGAATAGGGTGGGTGATGGAAGGAGAACAACTAGATGGAAGCGTAAAAGGCCCGATTCTTGAGTACGTGGATGATTAGGGCAATCTCTGATATGGCCCTGTTCTTGAGTGGATTCTTTGAGGATATAGAGGTGCTTTAGGTGTGAATTAATTCTTGTTGTTTTGGCCTCTTGTGGCTTCTTTCTTTTGGACTTTTTTTTTGTTGTTGCTGATTCAATAAAGTTTTACCTCCTTTTATTAGAAAAAAAATTAATTAAAGGTGATGACCGATTTTAGGTGTGTACATTTTTCCCCTCTTTGAAGTAATGTGTTTACACGTTGCTTCAAACAAAAATTTAATGGTGATGTCGAGAGTTTATTTATTTTTTAAAGCCCCAGACGTTGATTTTCAGATATTGACGGATATATGGCCCCTTGGGAGATAAATCGGTGAATTTTGGAATTTTTAAATTTTTTGATGTTTTGAGGATGATTTGATGATGATCTCAAAATTTTACGCGTCAGAAACGATTTATCTCCCAAAAAATGATATATAAGCCACAAGGTGATAATCTGATTAATTACAGCCCCTTTGAAAAAATAAAAATAAAACAATCCCATAAAATGCCACTTAATTAACCTTTTAAGGGTTAAAAAGTAAATTAGAAAGTTCATTTGTGCATTTGGTGATTTTGAAAACTTGTAGTGAGAGTGTTTGAGCATTTGGAGTAGAATGGTGATCACCTATCACACGCACCTATTTGAGCGAGTCAGGTGGTACAACCGTCCAATAGCGTATGAACCTCTGGTGAGTACACCAAAAATCCACCTCGTATTTTGTGCATTGAATTTTTCCCTCCATTTTGGCATTTGAATTCGGTTTGTTTTAGTTTAGCACATTGATTAGTCGAAGAGTGCATACATAGACTGTTATAGCGCATTCAATCATGTGGCACATAGGTAAAGTGATTTAGTGCATAGGATAAATGAAGTAGCGCATTGATTAATCTAGCGCATAGATAACCCGAAATGGAATATTGATGAACTGTTTTAGTGCATAGAGTAGTCTAGCACATAGGGTCATTAGATTAGCGCATTGATGAAATGGAATAGTGCATCGGGCAATTTGGTGCATTGGGACTCTGTTCCAGCGCATTGATGAAATGTTCTGGCGCATAGGGTAGAGTGGCGCATTGAAGGTTTGTTATAGCGCATTGATGTATTTCCATAGCGCATAGAGTGTTTTAGCATATTGGAGCCCCTATTTTGGAATATTTGGTAAATTTGATGATTTTCTTGATTGAGGTCCTTGATGTCAATGATGTTTGATTGTGTCAGTATGTGATTTGATGATGATTGATGATTTTGATATGTTAGATGCTCATTGATCTCATGATAGGCGAAATTCAATGAGAGGATGATGATAATTGACCTCATGATAGGCAAGGATCAATTATAAGTTGATTGATCTAATAAACCTCAAGATAGGCGAGGTTGAATTGATTGATGAACCTCATGATAGGCGAGGTTAGGATTGATTTGCTAAACCTCATGATAGGTGAGGTTAGGATTGATTTGATAAACCTCATGATATACAAGGTTAGGATTGATTTGATGAACCTCATGATAGGCGAGTTTATGATTGATTTAGATTCTCACGATATTTGATCAAAGTCTCAGAAGAGCTTATTAGATTGATAGGTTGATTGATTTGGATTGATTGTTTGATGTTGGTTGATGTTGGTTGATCGATTGAATGAATTATGATTTTGTGATGATAGGAGCCTCTGACTAGTCTACAGATCAAAGAGAGGTTCTTGAGGACATGGGACTTGATTCATTATTTGAAACAGCCTAAGACAACCATTATTACCCAGCGTAGGTTGTCCTCTCTCATCGATATGCCCCAAATTTGGATCAACAGGGGATTTTGGATATCCTTGGCTGAGTGGTGGCACAATGAGCATAACAATTTCCATTTTCCCACTGGTGAGATCACTGTTACACCTGAGGATGTATATCGGATTCTACGGATTTTGGTGGTGGGAGAGCTAGTGATATATGATTCACAGGACCAGGGTGGTACAGATGCACTACGCCGAGTTTTTGAGGATGAGCATATTTGCAGAAATGAGATTTTGTGGAGGGAGATGAATGATGCATACACTACTTTTCCTTCTATTCTAGCCATTTTCATTGGAGGGTTCATTTTTCCTGATCGCAAGTCAAAGGGGCTGTCAGTTGGATGGGGTAGGATTCTGGAGAGTATGATCATTCACGGGACTAGACATGCGTGGGGTTGTTGTATGCTCGCGCATTTATATCATGATTTGCATCAGGTGGTGTACCTTCGAGGGCCCAGTCTTTCAACAGGAGTTACATTGCTTCAAGTCTGGGCTTGGGAGCATATAGCGATCAATTGGCCGGTAGGAGACAGATAGAGGCTAGCTCTGAGGCCCTATGTTCATATTTATGCTGGTCGATTTACTTAGTCCAGGCTGGGGAAGTTAGAGTATTGGAGGAGGGATCTTGATGATCTGGAGGGTGTTGTGTGGAGACCATATGTTGATTGCGAGTCGTGGCCCAAGGATGATAGGAAGATGCTGTATTTGTTCTAGGCAATGTATCTGATTGGTCGTACTCACTTTATTATTGAGAGATTTATGGTATTGAGAGTTCTAAGGCAGTATGACCAAGTTCAACCCATGCTGCAGGGGGTAGCCCATTATGCACGATGGTGACATGATGCGACAGAGTTAGGGTCGTGCTTGTCTTATGACGTAGCAGTTGAGCACTTCCAAGGATTGCCAACAATTATTTGGGAGGTGCATCTAAAGATTATAGATGACCTGATATTTGAGGAGTATGCTATGTATATGCTTACGCATCCATTCCCACAGATTTCCATTCCATATGAGCTAACACCATTGTTAGCAGAAGTAGAGGAAGGAGGGCATGGAAGGAGGTGACAAAGAGAGGAAGCAAAGGAGTAGGGAGAGGAGGTGGAGTCTGAGGATGAGTAGAGCAGTGATAGTGATGGAGAGGAGAGTAGCGATGATGACGATGATGAGGAGAGTGATGGGGAAGATGAAGGTGGACCATGGCTAGGTCCTGATGATGCAGAGTCAAGTGTGCCTCACAAGAGGTGATCATTAGTGAGCTCATCACAATAGTGGGTAGAGATCAGAGTGCTGTCTCAGCAACAACAAACGTAAATTGTTGCATTATAGGTACAAGTATAGACACTACAGGCACAACTTGCACAAATATAGGCTCTTCTGACATAGGCACATGGATAGGTTTAGACTCTTACAACTGAGAGGGATGCTGCAAGGTAGCAGGTACAAACTCTCTAGGGACAACTTGTATAGATACAGTCACAGGTACAGGGATAGGGACATGTGTAGGGTAAGATTTCCACATTGACCACTGAGAGGGTGCCTTGAGATTGTGGGCATAGTAGGTCGTGACCATTACTAAGAGGTTACAACAGGTGGCCGTAGGTACGGGCACAATGAATTATCTTAGAGAGATTCACCGCACTGCTCTGGAGGCTGAGTTTTACAGGGGCAGATATCATGAGGTGGTTCCTCCCGATCAGCGAGAGAGCTTTTCACAGTCTTGATCTGGTAGGTCCCAGTCTTGACATTATGATTTCTGAGGTTATATGATATGCGGCAATGATTATGATCCATGTGGTGATATGATGATAGATGTCTATGGCGCATTTACTTTCCATGTAATGATGATAATGATGATTATGACATGCTATGGATGCATTTAATTTCAATGTTTATGATGGTGATCCTAATGATACGATATGTGATGGATGTGTTTATGATGATGCAACAAATGTGTTATGACTCTATTATGTTTTATGGATGATGCCTATATGATGCATGTGATGGATTTTATTTATGGTACATGATGTATGTGATTTTTTTGTATTTTTTTGATGCAAATAAAGGATGTAATGAATGAATGAATGTGTATATGAAATAATTGTGTGATGGTACCTAATTCTATGATAATGATGATATGATATGATAATGCATGATGGATGGGTTTATATGACGATTATGTGATATATGCAAGGATTATATGATATGATAATGCATGATGGATTTGATAGGATATGACGATTATGTGATATATGCAAATGATGTTTTATGCTATGTGAGATGGATTTGATTATGCAAATGGTATGTGATGATGCTTGATGTTCATATTGATTATGTATGGATGTGAGATATAATGATTATGTAAATGATGTTTATGATGCTTTGTGATGATGACATGATTATGTAATGCAAGTGATGATGCAGATGATTGGGTTCAATGAGTGAATTTATCCAACTTCCAAGAGTTGTGGGAAGGTTATCGTCAGTTGATTCTTTGTTAAATTAAGCTTTCACAAAACCTGACATATTTCCCAATTATTTTGGAAATCTGAAGAGATTCACTCATTTAAGCTTAAGGAACCACTTTCCTAATGCCACTATATGAAATGATTTTGATTATGTAAATGAGATGCAATGCATGCCTTTTTGTGTTTTTTGATGCAAATATTATGATGTGATGCATGGGTGGATGAACGATGTTGTAATGTTTTCTAATGTATGCAAATGATGATACAACTGATATGCAACTAAATGAGAATGATGTGTTTTTTTCAATGTCAAGTGTACTCAATCCATTAGTGCGAGAAATAACATCATTGTTGCAACTTTGGAAATCCCATAAATACATATGCAAACTAACATGGATGCAATCTACTTTAAACATGCAGATCTCATATGCAAAAGTTATCATTCGTAACATTCAATTTATCATGCTTTTTATCATCATTGGGCCTTTAAAATGTTGAAAGTGAGTACAAACATCGATGGTATATTTAGACCATGATGACCTGCATACTACTTCCATAATTTATGATAGTGAAAGTTAGCACAAACATCTAGGTATAATTGAACTGAGATGACCTGAGTATTGCTTGCGTAAATAGACAAGAGTTAACCGTTTTCCTATGTAAATTCAGAATGTCATTAGTGATACTTTGTAGACCACATCCCATGACAATTTGCACAGTAATAATGATCAACTCATAGACAACAGACAAATAAAAATCATACTCTTTCCTAGCTCCTCTAGTTAAATACATCATTGAGGTGCTCTAGAGATATGATAAAAAAAATCAATGTTCAATAGTTGAATGCTTGAGTGTGAGGTGATAAACTCATGATTCAGAAGAACATCATCCATTTGAAGTTTGGTTTTGATTTGATTGATTTGGCTGTTTGATTTGGATGGTTGATGTGTTCATGTTTGTGTGATTTAATGTTCAATGTTGAGTTACTCTATGATCATTGTTGTGGGTTGTGTTGTACTATTGTTGTTTGTCAGTTGGTTCAAATTCAAAGTTTATTGCCCCTAGCGAGTTTAGTATTTTGCCCCCAGTCTAGGGTGAGACACGACCATGATGCCAGGATATGTACATGGTGCTTTTCGAGGATAGGCAGATGGATAGCAAAAGAAAATGGTGAAAGTGAATGGTTGACATGCTCAAATACATGGAAAAGCTAACCTATCACAAATAGCGCTTGTTTCCAGGTTTTTACTACTTGTTTTTATTGCACTTTTTCAGATTTTATAATTTTTTTGATCTTTTTGATTTTTTTCATTTTTTTTGGTATTTTTGTATTTTTTTTTTTGTAGTTTTGATCTTTTGATTTTTGTTGTTACCAAGATGCTGGATTCCTTGAGGTTTTCATCAAGGTAACCATTTTTTCAGGACATTTTTTCTAATGTTTTGGTATTTTTTCAAGACCAATTTTCCAAGTACTTCAGATGATTCAAGTGTAGAACTTTTTTAGATGCATGCTATTGAGGGGTTCATCAAACAAATCCCCTTTTGGTGTAGACAACTGATATGCTCCTAATCTAAAGGTTGACATAATGACAAAGGGACCTAGCCACTTTGGTTAAAATTTCCCCTTCTTCTGTCGATCTTGTTGATTACAGGGGTTCTCTTTCAAGACTAAATCACCAACCTAAAATGTTCTAGGCTTGACTCTGTGGTTGTAGCTTCTTGATATCCTCTGTTGATATGCCTTTAGATGATCTACTGCATGTTGACGATGCTCATGCAAGAGTTACAATTCCTATAACCTAGACACTCTGTGATCTTCATCTGAAATGATCCCTTTTAGCGACACACAGAGTGATGGCAGTCCAACCTAAATAGGTAGAATGGATTCTGATCTGTAGACTAGAGCATAGGGTGTAGCTCCTGTTGGGGTACAGATACTGGTTCTGTAAGCCCATAAAGAAGGATTTAGTTGCACATTCCAGTCATGCTCAACATTGTTGATGGTTTTATTTAAAATTTTAAGGATATTGTTGTTTGAGGCCTCTGCTTGGCCATTTCCTTGAGGATAATATGGTGTAGAAAACTAATGCTGGATGTGAAATTTCTCACAAATTTCTTCAACTTCCTAATTTTTGAAAGGTCTGCAGTTGTCAGTGATAATGGACTCAGGGATGCCATATCTAAAAATGATGTAGTTCAAGATAAAGGATGGGATTTGTTTTCATGTAATGGTAGTTAGAGGAACAACTTTGATCCATTTTGTGAAATACTCAGTGGCTGTGATAATGAACTTGTGTCCATTTGACAAAGATGGATGAATCTTGCCTACGAGGTCTAATCCCCACTGACAAAAGGGCCATGTTGATGCAAAAGGGTGAAGTTCCTGTGCTAGTGCGTGGATGAGATTTCCATGAATCTGACACTTTTGGAATTTCTTGATGAACTGAAAAGAATCCTTCTCCATAGTTGGCTAGTAATATCTCAGATGAAGGAGTTTCTTAGCTAAGGTTAAACCACTTGAGTGAGTCCCACAAACACCTTCATGTACTTCTCGTAAAGTTGTTTTAGAGTTGTCACGTTCCAGACATTAAAGGAGAGTTCTGTTAAGACCTCGTCAATAAAGGACATCTGCAATAAGGGTGTGTCAGGAAGTTTGGCGAATGAATTTTCATTTTTGATTGCAGGATAGGTCGGGAGGGAGGGTGTTATCTTTTAGGTACGTATCAATTTTCCCGTAGAGGGAAGTGTCAGCCTCAGCTACATGGTAGATAACTTGGTACTCAAGGTTGTCATAGGATGGGTTGAACATTTGTTCCACCATGAACTCGTAATAGCCTCGTTTCTCTGGAGTCTGCAAGAGAGAAGCAATGGTCACCATGGTATCAATGGATTTGTTGTCGCTTCGAGGAATCTACTCAAATATTTTTTCCACAAAGTATTTCTTAAAGTCATCAACCATTCTTTTGTAGGGCATCAACTTGTCATCCTTTGTTTGATAGTCATCATTTACCTGATTAATGACTAGTTGTGAATCCCCATAGACATGTAACTCTGTGATCTTCCACTCAACTGCTACTTTGATTCCAATGATCAAGGCTTTGTATT
>VDFB02051385.1:0-90635 GCA_007258455.2 Sequoia sempervirens
CTCACTACAAGGTGGCTCACTTCCTAGCTATTATAGTCAAAGATACAAAAAGGCTCACTGCCAAAAGAGAAAGGCTCTCTACCAAAAGAGAAAGGCTCACTGCCTATAGAAAATGGCTCACTGCCAACAGAAGAATGATGAAAGGAAATCCACCACTAAAAGGACTGTCACCAACAACACCGGATAGAATCTCACTGTCTGTTGCCTCTGGTCATACACTTTCGCACACTTCGCAATGTCTGGATATTCAGGTTCGCATTCATCACACTTGCTTTTCATCAAACAAAATCAACTCTTATTTATACCATTCCATACTTTCATAATTTCTCAAGTCGGCTAAGCATAATGTCTTCATAGTCTTTAAGTCGGCCGAATACAATTTGAAATGGGTCACCACAAAAACATTCCCTCAGTGGAAAGGAATGAAATGTGGACCATATAGAACCTCCTCACACGAATCAATGTGCTACATGATATCCGGAACCAAGGAATAAGATATACACATTACAATGCAAACCATGTGTTGGAGCACGACATCCGGAACCAGGCCAATTTGGAACACCAAGGCACCAAAATAGAACTTCGGTCAATCAATCAGGATATGTTGACATCAATGACAACCATTAATGACAAAAAGCAATCCGCATCATCTCAACACATTCCAACATTTAGTGAATCCAATTTCATAAGGCAACCACTAAACTAATGATACAAGATGTATTTAGTATATGTCACTTAATTAGTTAATTTATTTTTACCTCTACAAAATGATATAAATATAAATTAGAGACCTCAACATAATTCTCATCTAAAATTACTATAAATACATGCCTTTTTTTAAGAATAGTATGTTTTAATCTTTATTATAATTTTACACTAGTACATGTGCATAAATTTGAGGTTGACAATAGTCTATTAGGTTGAGCCCAATTGGTTAGTCCATAGGGTTCTCATTGTTGCATACCTAGGTTCAAATCCTTTAGGTGACATGGTAGCATCAAAGTGTGTGTTTAGTGGTATCCTCATAGTTGGAGTGCCATCCCCATAGTTGGATTAGTTGGAGTGTTTTCCCCAAAAGTTGGAACTGCAAAGTACCATAGTGGACATGTTGTAACAAGGTGTAGGCCTCAAAACCAAACCCTTACTAAATAATCTAAAAAAATTGAGGTTGAGAATATTTACAAACTAGATGATAGAAATCGCATGCACGTTGAGTTGTAATAAATTTAAAAATGGTCAATGTTAACTAATGTTTCCCTTTTAGTCTTTATCTTAATCAAAACTAATGTTTCCCTTTTAGTCCTAAAGTGGTACTAAAACTTGAGATATAACGATGGGATTTAGAGGTCTACAAAATTAGGCATCAACCCATGTTTTGAACTTGCACTCATTACAATAAAAAAGTATACAATCTAAGAAAAACAAGTCATGTACCTCATGTAAACAGTCCATGAACTAGTGTTTGACCTTTAAAATGAGTGAAACTTACTCAATTCACTTGCTATGATATAAGCATCATAGATTTCTGATTTTTCTTCCATCATCAACCTTAAAAACCTATGCATATTATATTTTCAAATATACCATGTGACAATGTTTATTCTACCATACAGAAATGGTAACTATATGTATTAATTTGGCATCATCCTTGTATTTCAATCTCCTCTCTATATAGAGCTCTTTACACGTGCCACTGTCATCCTAGTCCCCTTTTCTATAACCTTCCTCTATGAAAATTCAAATATTTGTACAACATGCTTTACATGCATTTATTTAACCATAAATAGTGTTGACTAAGCATGATATTTTTTTCATTTAGCATCTCAGGTGGGAGATCAATTGCCTCTCATTCTTTTACTTTTTTGGTCCACAAACAATAAACAATCCCTTAAAAAATTAATTCTAGGTATAAAAAAATATTAAAAATATATTTCATATTTTATATTCAAATATTTACTATAAGAACATGTTTATATTTTTATTTATCTCATTAATTTTTTTATTTTTTAAATTATGTTTGGTCTAACCTATCATAAGACTTCTAAAAATACTCTTTGACAAACTCTATACAATGTATGGTTATCATTGATATAAAGTGGTACTCCCTCAAGATTATTTGTTGCTCTTTTGTGATTTCAAGTGTGTTCCTTGATGATATATGCATAAAAATGGATACTTGATTTGAATTATAGGACTAAAACTAAGCCTCCATTTTATGATGTAAGTAACTTTCTATATAATCCAAAATGAAACAATGGTACGAAGTATGGTACTAAGTGGAGACATGTTCTTACATACTATAAACTACTTATCCAACCATTCAACTCAAAAATAGGGATTTGTCTTGTTACTAGATCACATTTTTTATTATTTTTCATCTTTACATACATAAACTCTTCGACTATACCTCTTGTAATCAACCATTTTATTTGTTTTATCATGTGAATTCTACATGTCAATATAGATTGTCAAACATGAAAATTGACCACAAGTGTTGTATGTTCCATTCAACATTTGCTTTCATCAAAAATTGTCCTTTCAATTTTTCACCCAAAAAAAGTAGAGAAAAACTTTCATTGATTTAATTGGAGGTCTCATATGCTCCTATAAAACTGTGAGGCCCAACTTCATCTATAACTTTTGTGACCCCTTGATAAGTTCAATTATGCTAGTTTGGTGAATAATTTGATGACTTTATCAGCATTGCTTAAGTATGATGTAGCATAAGAATTATCAGTTGTTAGTGCGAGTTAATCCTTATTATTCTTTTAGAACATCATGTTAAAATCAGTGTGTGTAATTAATAAATTCATATATATTCAAGCTAAACGTATTCAAGACCATCAAAATTATAACCAAACACGTGCTTACTATTTTAATTATTCTATGACCTAGTTTAAATGATTCTAGTGGTAAATGTGCTTTATTAAATGTGAATTGGCAAACTAGTTAGAAATGTATGCGAGCATGACAGATAGATATTTTGTATGAGAATCATATGAAGAATAAATTTAAATTGATAAGAGCTAAGGGATGATGTGTACCTAACATTAGTTCAAATTATTTGTTAATGTGTTTCATGTCACTTGAAAAAGATAATATTTGGGAAGGAAGCGGGACTTTTGAAGATCGTGAAGAAATTCTAAAAAGGATTATTAGCCAAGCATCGAGGGTAAATCGGGACAACTCTAATCAATGATAGGTATACCTAATGTGAGTTAATAAGGTAAATTGTATGCATTAGATGTCAAGTTGCATAGTGAATTTTATTAGATGTAAAAGTGTTCAAAAGTAAATTAAATAGTGTAGTTAAATAATTAAGCTAAGGTTATGATTTCATTATCATTAAAGGCATGCTCGAATTCCTATATTGCATAGAGAAAATAAATAAGTATATATATGTATCTTTATCCACTAACTATTAAATTTGATTTTATTGAGATTTTGAACATTTGATTATTATGATTTCTAACCAAACATGTATTTGGAAAAACACATATGAGATAAGTGTTAATGGGTAAAAAGGGAGAACCATCTAGACTCTAATTAAATACTTCATTGTGAAGTATTATTTTTAAACCCTATGACCTAGGGAGTAATTAGGATTTTATGTTAATGTGTAAATTTTGCTTATGGGACTAATGATCGTGAGTTATGTGTAAGTGTCTTTTGTGAGGTTTTAATGTGTAAAGTCATGTGATTAAGTGTGTAAGTGGGATTAAGGTTTGGGAACCCTTAATTGAGTTATGAATTTCGGATTTGTCTTTAAATTGGTCTTTAAAAGGTGTTGTTTGGTCAATTTTATAGATCTTGGTGCAAAAATAGACCCCTGGGGTCTATACCTATGGAAGGGGACTTCTTAGACATGTGACATTGTCCTTAGGGCATAATATGACCCTTCAGAAGTCCACATGAATGAATATGGTGAGTTTGAGTCATTGGGAGTTGGGAAAGGGTGACTTGTCACTCTTCCATCCCACTCCCCAAAGTTCATTAATGAGCTTGGAAAGAGCATAAAGGCTTTCAAATGTGTGAAGCCACTTTGTAAGAGACGTTGGATAGTGTATAAGAACACCCCACACCTCCCAACTCACACATGTGAGCACTTGTGGCAGAGTGAGTAGTGAGGAAGGAATGGGAAGGTGACAATTGCCACCTCCCCATTCAAGGGATTCTAGTGTTGAGTTCCTTTATATTGTTCATTTAATGAAGGGTTTGGGATTCTTCCCTTAATGTTTTCATTGTCTTTGTGTTGGAGCTTTGGAAATAGAGTATTGGAAAGAGAAGAGTTCTTGCTCTTAGGATGTGGTGATCAAGATATTATGACTTGGATAAGGAAGGAGAATGGAGGAGCTTATTCCTACAAACCATGTAGAAAGATAAGTTTCCCCTACTCCATTTATCTTGTTTAAATTTTGCAAGAGTGTTGTTCTTGAGTAATGAAGTATAGAGTATGTTATGTGAAAATAGTTGGGTAGTGTTTTTGAGTGAGTTAAGTTTTCAAATTTTATGTGAAACTTGAGAAAATATGTGAGTTCATTGTGACTATGATTATTTAGCTTCCCTTACTGTGTATAGGTTGGGCTCTATTAAAAGTTAATGGGTTTTACTATGATTTCTCCTTGCTCGGTGGAATGGCTAGAGCCCTAAGAGGCTTCATGATGCCATTTATGGTAGGGTGGGGAGCAAGTTTCCCTTATGACATGATTATTGATTTTTTTTTTACTTGTATAGTTTCTTGAAGCAATGTGGGCGCCAAGACCTCCTTGAAAGTTCCAATCCATCTTTGCATCTTCCTTTTGTAATGAATACTGAAATAATATGTTCATTTAAGTGACAAAGGAGAGTGGGAATATTGTGGATTAAATATGTATAATGAATAAAAGTGTGTTGAAGGGATCATTTGTGAAAGAAAGAATATATGTATATTAATAAAGAGATTGTCCTATCATATCATTTGTCCTTGTCATTTCATTTTATTTGCAAATAGAAATTATGAGAGTCAATATAGTTTAGAAATGTATATGCTATAGTTCATTTCAAAATTTCTTCAAATGTGTTATGTACCATTTCATAGGACAATAAAGGAGAGTTGGTAAGTATAAAATAAATAAAAGTTATTCTCTATTTAGTTGAGAAATACATATATAGTAGTTGAACATTATAAAATAAAGTTAGTTCATCTATTAATTTTTTTAATAAGAAATGAACCATGTACTCAAAGATTGAGAGCTTTCTCTTCATTAAAGCAATCAAATACTCTTTACTTAAATTCAAACAATCAATTTTATGACGAGGCAACTATTTGGAAGAATAAAATAGATTTACAAAAATAGCGTATATATATATATTCACCCCACATAATATACATGTACAAAATATATATTTGAAATTAATATCTCATTAAATATAACATTTTGTATATTATATGTATATAATATATTTTACATTTATCTATTGTTTCAAACTCTTTGGGGGACAAGTCTCCACCTACTACCCCTAAATCCCCGCCCCTCTCCCCTCCAAGGTCAATGACCTTGGTGGCACCTCTTGAGGTGGTGTCCCTTAGGGTGGGTGCAATTCAAGCAATACTATTGCTCCCTATTAGGACTTCACCTTTTGAATTAGTTGAGACATCTCTTGCCCCTAGCCCCATTGCCATCCAATGGGTTGTGGGGGAATTCTTGTTTATAAATTAGTCCATGGAATCTAAGTTGCTTGCAATCCCTAATTAAGTGTATTGTGAGGATTCCCTCCTCTCTTCATGTTCAGAAGAACTAGATAATGGTGTGCCCTGAACAATTGTTCAAGGAAGGAAGAGAAGTCTTCCTAAATATATTTTGAAATCCCATCCCCAAGTTGAAGGTGTGTGAATTGCAATGAAGGGATCAGGTATAGTGTAAATTGGGGTAGTTATTTTCCAAATCCACCTTGGCTATAGTTGTGTTGTTAAACAACTCAATAACAATTGGTTTAACTTTTGTGTTGTTGTTTTGCTATTAGTTATAGATGTTTTGTTGACATTTTATTGTAACTGAGTTTTAGGAGCCTATTAAAACCTATTTACCCTTCAATCAAAAACATTTGTTAATAAAAAAAGAGCAATAATAAATATAATCTAATATTTGAGGATTTTCACTTTCTAAGCCTATTTCAATATTTTTTTCAAAATCATATTACATAAAAAAAAAATTGATCACACTTACCTTGAAAAATATTTTGGCATGCACAATATTACTAAATTGAAAGTGTATTGATTAAATGTTAATGCAAAATGAGTTAAAATAAAGAAAGCTAAAAGTTTTTTTTATTCATTAGGAGGTTATCCATCCATATTTTCTTATGTTTCAAATGGAACAGTGTAAACACTCTATGGACTTCATTAATTTATGGGAATAAAACCCATATAGAGGGTAAAGTATAATGGATAATCAAGCTTAATGTGTTTTAAATGCAAACCCTAGATATTCATATGTCTAGAAAACTTAAAATATCATCTACTTTGTGGCTTAAGTTGACCTCTCTTATTTTTACCTGTTGATTTAAAATTGGATTCGACCATCCAAAAGAGGAAATACATAGTGGCATTACAACAATGGTTTACTTAGAGTGCTTACAATTGAAGTCAAATTTAGCGATTGTTTGCAATGTGGAACTATGAAGAGTCTGTTAGAATCAACTTGGAGGTGTTAGTATTGTCCAACATTCCAAGACTAAAAAGACAAAGTCATATAACTTGATATAAAATAAATTAATAAATTAAATAAACTCAAAGGGAAAGGTAATGTTGTAGATACAATCTATCTTGTATGATTCTATCTACATTGAGTGTTGCCATTAGTCAAGAAACAGCAACTGCCATTTGACAACAAATGCCTTGAATCTTGGATTTACTTAGCTACTGATGTGTATCCATAAGTGGTAAAATAAGTTAAAAAAAAAAAAGCTACGGCTTGAGACATCTTTATACAAATTGGACTGCTTAAAACATCAAATCGCTATAGTTTTTTCTTGTTTTTTTTTAATCGGCTTAGAGCAGACTTGTACAAGAATCTATGAGACAAGATTACTTCTTTCGTTTTGGAAACAAATTCTATCGATTCTTGAGTGCTCTTCTACAGGTCAAGAAGACTACATTCCTTGCTAAGTTGTAGCCAGTAATGTTGTTGGTGGACCTAGAACATCCTCCTTATTAAGTACTAATATATTTTACTTGAGACGGCAATTTTATTAATCCCTTAGTTGTTCTTCAATCAACATTTCTTCTTTAGGCTTGCATCATTAAGTTATAGGTTGCAGCACAAGCAAAAGTGTAATACATAACAAGAGTACAACTATTATGGCTAACAAAGATGCATTTTATCAGCTCCAACCAAATATTATCCACACACCACTTCTAGGCTCTAGGAGGCATTCCAATATCAATTTATCTTAGCTCTTCATAATAATTTTCTATTTCATCCATTTTGGAGGGAGCTTCCTAGGATAAAAAAGGAAGCTTGACATAATGTATTTATCAGTACTTTTGGGGATGCATCCCCTTCCTTTTTGCACCTATCCCCTATAGGAAACATTTCGGGGACGTAGGGATGCCTAGAAAACATCCCCTCCTTGTCCCCTTTCCTATCAAAATTTAAGAAACGTCCCCAAGATGTCAACAAAATCCCAAGGTACGTTAGGGGATGACTAGTTGCCTCCAAGATGGCCAAGGGACGCCCAAACATCCTCCATGAGTCTTGCGGACACCTCGTTGTACCCTAACATACCCAGGAGCATTTTAATTATTTAAAAAAAAAAAACTTACAACCTTTCAATGCTTGTTTGGTTTATGACATGTCCATCTAGGATTTACAAATAAATATGAAAATGGTGTGCCATGAAGATCTGTGTGGCTTTGAAATTGTTAATTTGGGCTTGGTGGCAAGGGCTTCACCTCTTGACCCCACCCTTTATCACAATAGGTAATGTGCCAAAGGTGTTGGCCCCGGACGCCACGAGGGGCGCTACCCCCAAACCCTCGCAAGGGATGCCCCCAAACCCCCATCAAACTATAAGTCTAACCAAGTAATAGACCAATGATGAATCATGATTGCAAAATCTACAAAGTACATCACTTGTTGCAAATCTCTACATCTTCACAATTAAAGCCATAGTCAAAGGTTATATTTTTAGTAAATTGGACAACTTTAGTATGCAAGGACTACCATAGACAAAGTTGGCATGCTAGTCATTATACTCTTGAATACAAGTCATAGTTGACAGGAAATGCCATTTTCATAATGCAAAAAAGTATTTGCACAAACAACTCATAGAACAATCCCATCTATTAGCATCTTATCTAATGTCAAACTCGAACATAATCAATAATCTTTTTGCTTAATCATTCTTCTTTGTTAATGAATTTGACAACAAACATGCAATCTTGAAGGCTTTAGGAAAGTTTTAACAATAAACATCTCACTTGAATATACACACAAGTCAAGCATGTCTTTATTAACACATGCTCATATGTATATATAAAGATCATAATTCATTTCCTATTACCCATGCTCACAAAGATTCAATAATGTCTAAAATGAATGTTTTATCAATGTGATCATGTGAATATTTGAAATTTCCTTATATTTAAATTTTTTCCTTATATTTTTAATAGCTGTCCCCTACCGTCCCCTAAAAAATGGCCAAAAAGTACCCCCATACCAAAAATGTACCCAATCATCCCCATCCTTAAAACTTGGGGGAGCATAGGTATTTATCGATAACTTAAATTGATCCTTCGGCAACATCCAAATAAATTGTAGCATGAGTCATTCTAGGTCAAAAATGCTGACATGATTATGTCTCCATGCGGCTGCTTTAGTGTGTTTTCTGCTTAAATTTGAGCAGCTAGAGTGTTCCTATGCAATATTTTTATTATGGAAAATAGATAATTTGGAATTTTCCAGCTACTGTTCAAGAATTATAAATAAGTTGCGAAAAAAATGAGGGGCTGAAAATATGCAACAGCTGTATATTGACAAAAATGCCACATGGCTCCACAAATTTATTTCCCTCATTTTTAACATTTGCCTCCAAATTTTATCTGCACAAATTGTTATTAATACTACTTAAAATGACTTTTAAAATAAACGGAAAAAACAAAAATTCATGAGCCACCAGCTCCACAAATAACTCCTTGAAAAGTTGTGCAATGGCTGCTAGCCAAAATAAGCTAAGCAGGCACATCAGGCCCTGCCCTTAGAAGTTAGAACCACCAAAATCTGAATCAGAAACACCACTGCAAGAAAGTCAAAACATTAAAGAAAAGTTGAACTTGTTTCTACTATGTGTCTTCAAAATGTGTCTATAAATCCTTTTATAAAATGTTTTTAAGTACTCTGCATTTATCGACAATTGTGCAGGAAACTCAAATGAGAAATATTTGTAATATTTTTTGTTTCCTTTTTTTTTGTCACTGACCACACCCAATGGATTGTTCACTTCAACAGCATATTTATTAGGTGCCTTTGATTTGTGCCTTCAAAGGCAGCCCTAGATTGCAACCATAGAGAACAGTATTCTCGATTCAGATTTGAGTTGATTTGCCTAGAAGCTAAAACATCCTCATTCTATGTAAATCTAATGCAATCGTATAAAAAACCTCATTTCCTGATAAGCTTATGTTAGGTTTATACCAGGATGTCTTAGCATGTACAAAAGACCACTCAGAACATCACACATTGAAACCAGGGGCAAAGGATTTTCTTATTGTTTCAAAAACAGAACCCCCCTTTCATTCCCTATTATGGAAGACATATTGGCATCGCTGCTTGGGAAACCTGCAGTCAAAATTGAAGTGGATGAAGACTTGGCCCATTTATCATACCAAGTTAAAGCAAGACTCTTATCAACTTTATTTCGTTCAAGCTGCAGTTCCCTTGGCCTTGGCTATCAGCACTTCAGATAACTGGCTTTATTTTTCTCAAAAAACATTTACATTTAATTTTGGTTAGTTTTATCACTAGAGCCACCTTAATTAGTAGATTTTAGCTGTACTTTGGTTATATATCACGCTTCTCTTCACCAATGCTTAAAATAAGCAAAGAACGCTAATGTGAAATCATTAATGATACCTTGGTCTTTTGGCATTTTACAGGCATGTTTTATGGGTCGAGCCAGATTTATTGCACTTTATGATTTTCAAATGCTTCGAGGTGTATTTTGACCTCTTGAAGTTTTGCTGGATAAGTATCTACTTTTTATATATATTAATTTTTCCCTAGAAAAAAGTATCACATTATATGCTAAGTTTAAGTTGCTAACCTCATCCCACATTCTAGAGATGTTCAATATTATGAGAAACCTTTCAGTTTCTTTCATATAAAGTTAGTATTACTCTGAAACAGAGAATAAGGTCCTAAAGATTCTGTAAGGTTCTAAAAAATAAGGTGTTCAATGTCATGATTCAGTTTCTTTCATATAAAGTTAGCATTAATCTGAAACAGAGAATAAGTTAGTAAAGATTCTGTAAGGTTCTAAAAAGTAAGGTGTTCAATATCATGACAAACCTTACGGTTTCCTTCATATGAAGTTAGTATTACTCCGAAACAGAGAATAAGGTACTCAATATTTTGTAAGGTTCTAAAAAATAAGGTGTTCAATGTCATGAGAAACCTTTCAGTTTCCTTCATATTAAGTTAAAATTACTCTGAAACAGAGAATAAGGACTAAAGATTCTGTACAATTTTAACTCGTGCTACTTGCTCCAATTTTAACTTATGCTACTTGCTCCATCTGACCCGTCATATCTGCCAACAAAATTTGACATATACAATCCATGTTTGAAAGATTATCAACTTACATCCATAAAATTAAAAAAGAGCTATAGAAAATAGTTCCCTATAAAGCTACATATACAGAAATATATATCTATAGAATTCATCAAGCATGCATGTGAAACATTTAAAAAAAACATATGTATCTTAGTTGCTAACATGGTCAGAATACATCTCCATGAGAGAAATAACATTAAACAAAGAATTTAAATGACGTAAATGCAATCTACTTTTCTGTCCTTGATCCCTTTAATTTCCATCGAGAATATGAGGAACTTTTAAATGTATACTCATTGTGAGATGAGGCACCAGAATTGACTTGGTTTGCCTGTGACTTGTTCTCTTCAGGTTTGGGTTCCCAAGTTGATGGTCCACCTGTTCCAATTTCTACTTCTCTCAAGTTGCGAAGGAACATGGGACCAAGTTTACCGACTTTCCCTTTAGGTTGGATGCCTTTTGTGTTCCCTTCCAGAACAGACACCATGCCACTATCCACTTTTTCTTTTAAGATCGGTAAATCACCAGAACCATCAGAATTCCACTTTTTTATATTAGCAACTGCATTGATCTTTAATTCTGTAGCCTTTTCCAAAGGGGCAATTAGATCAATGAAAGGCCTGTTTTCATCACTGTCACTTTTGTCCAATTTTCTTTCCTTCTTATCTTCACCCTTGCTTTCTTTAGAATGTCTTTTACGAGTGCTCTCATGTCCCTTATTCTTGTGAGTTGTTAGATTTGCATTTATATCATTGTCATCCTCACTGAGATCCTCATGATCATTGCCCTTCAATGATCTATTCCTTTTCTTCTGGTGATTTTGAATGTTCACAAGAGGATGTCCATCAAGGATCTGCAAGTTTGGAAGCAATTCTTTGATCTGCACACAACATTAACATATTATCACTCTTAGTCTCCTACAGATTAGAGCATTAAGAAATCAATTGTATACTCGTAACTGGGAAAGACCAAAGAATTAATTCAATACCTTGTACTGATATTGTTTGTCTTCACATACACCGTTCCCATGTAAGTTGAGGTTTTTCAATTCATGTAGAACACCAATAACCTACACTTCATTGTATGCAAAATTACATATAAATTTATATTTCTCAACATATTATTATATATCAAGCTATAGACAAAGATATATTAATTACATTTTATCCTTCCCCATGAAATAGTACAAAGAAACGACAAAATTGCTTTGCTATCATCATTATACCTGTATTTCTGACCATAGGCGAAGATGATTATGTCCCAAGTCCAGGATTTGAAGCTTTCCATTCCGCTCCAATTCTATTGGGAGATTCTGGAAAGCAAACACACTTTTCTTATTAGAATTAATTTTTATCACATATACTGAGATTTGCAATGAGGAATTGATAGCTCCCACACAATGCTCTGCTTAATCCCATAAGAACTGTGAACAAGACACCGTACTTGATTGGGAGCAGTAGCACAAAGTACTAGAATCCCCTTCCAGTCCTAAGCAATGCTCATTTACATTCAGAATGATTAAGAATGTAATAACCTGTATTATTTGGACTTTTGCTTAATAAGGCATTAATTGTTGTAGCCTGATAATCAACATCCTTTAAAGTTTGTAACAACATATAGAACATGTTTTTGGAGAACAGAGGGCAAATGTATAAAATGATTTTAGTACCAGTTTAAAATGTACAATATCATTGTCCCAAATAAATAGTGGACTATCAGGTTCAGTTCCCTTTGCTGCTTAAGCTGAAGAACCAACAATGGTATTATTAAGCAGATCACTTTCAGGAATGACAGGAACTGTGATTGACAGCATGTGTGTGCATGCACGTGCATGTGTATCATTTACCATTGTATTCTTCAGCCTAAGTGTAACACCAAGGACTATTACCAAGTGTTATGTTTATAAAAAACAGGGGTATAGTCATGTCTGCAAAAGCTGCTTCCACTTTGTAAAAAGTTCAATACCATTCTGTCCCACCACTGCCTCAGCTCCTAATAACTTTTGTTTCCAAAGAATCAATGTCTTGAGGCTGCATGCTGTGTCCTGCTTTTTGTCTAGACAAGGATTCTGACTGGCAGCTAAGTTTCCTTCTGAGAAGCTTGTGGCCCTTATTTGGCTGATAGGATTTGAAGCATCCAATTGTTTTAAGTAAAATTGCAATAATCATGCTTGTCGCATAAAAATTACTTTAAATGTTATATTTATATGGTATAGCAAAAATTTAATGGCAATTTCATCATGTAAAAGTTTTGTCAATTTTCAGAACATGGTAAGCAGTTTCTGCACTCAAAAAATGTAGTCTTATAACTGCAAAGAGCTTAAAATGAAAAGTCCAATCAAAACAGCATGTCTCAGTATGCTAATCTACAAACACACACTGCTCAGATTATGAACAGAAAATACTCTCTGAACTCCCAATACTGCATCTATCTTCTATTAAAACTGAAAAGAAATACACTGCAATGGAATGAAATTTTAGAAAAGAGAATCTATATGCATCATAACTAATATTAGAATATGTGACCTTTAAATAGACAAGTGCAATAAGAATCTAAGAAAGAAAACCTCAAAGAGATGTCAAGTAAAGCTCCAAGTTAAGATTAGAACTTGTTGGAGTGACACTCAGTTTGACTAAGCAATCAATTAGTTTGAGTCTCGACTAATCAATCAACCTAGTCTAACAACTAATAACCCCCAATCAAAGTAGTTGAGATGAAGTTACATCCACAATCACTCGAGTCTCAAATCGTTAACTGGGCCCTGATCTCAAAGAAGACTCCCTAACAGCTGGGCCTTATTCTTCTATATAACCACATACTCTCCATGATGATCTCTTAGCTGCACATAGGTACTGTTACTGCTGTGCTATCACAGTGCAGACATTAACTGAGCAACTCGAGATGAAAACTTTATCAAGACAAGACACTGTAAAATATTTTTTCCCAATAATCTCCCATGAGGGTACATAAAGAACCATTGGTTACCTTATCATTTATTAAGCTCTTTAGGATGATAAATGCCTCTACATCATTTATTACTAATCTGACTAGCCAGCCTATTTACTTTTAGCGTTTTAGCTGATTAACATCATAAAAAGGAAAAAATTAGCAAAAAAAGCAAATCATTGCCCTATAATTTTTCTGTACATGCATAACTGGTGTAAAATTCAATGCAAAAAAGCTCCTTGGAGGCAAGACAACTCACTTTCCAAGATTTACTATAGATATAGTTAAATACGTTTCAAATATGCAAATGATTCCTTTTCTGCAGTGCTGGTCCACAGCTGCCAAAGGCTCTTGCTCAGAAATTTATGGTCAATGAAATTGAATATTATTTTTATTTCATTAGAAATTATATTGCAGGTGATATGAGACACTAAATTGACATATGAAAGCTGCTGTTATTCTAACATTAGACAGCTTCATAACTCAAGCAAAACTAGGTTGCTAAATGGACATAAAAACAGCCAATTCTAGGTACAAAACATCTCAGAATCAGATTCAGGTTCATATCCTCTGTCGATTTGACCAGGGTTCAGGATTTTTGCAGCCAAAACATTCCCATTCCCAATCGACAACAAATGAACCCAGCCAATTCCAACGGTGACATGGTTCCTAAGCGACTCTGTCCTAATTCCAAACATATACATGATTTTCAATGCATTTTTTTTTTAGTTAATTGACTATAAAAAACATAAATGTCTAGTGTTTCATTTCTTTCATTAGTTCGAACTTCGATGTGACACAGGAAAAACTCCGAAAAAGGAAAGAGGCGAATGCAAAAGAAAACAACCACAATGAACAAATGCAAATTCAAATGAAATATCTCCTACTGCTTGAACATCTAACTACACTATACACAGCATACAACATACTAGACGTCCATGCTGTTTGGATGACATAACAAGCTCAAACCAGCCACTACAAACAGGTTTTTCTCGTTTTAATATTTTATGTTGTTTTGACTTTTGTGCAGTTGACCACAATTCCAAAACAATAATACAAGAATCCTATAGCCTATAAAGACCTGCTAAATGAGGTCAGATCCGAAAGCTGCTACCACAATCCTATTATCAACTAATTTACTCAAAACAAGTAAGTGGCAAGATTGCCAGCACAAGAGGATTAAAAAGACAAAAAAATAGGAATCCTCAAAAGTAACATTCAGATACAAAAACAGCGAATCCTACCTCATCAAACTTCAAATGCTCAAACTTGGAAGCATTCTCACAAAAATAATTCCATTCAAAAGCATACTCGGCAATTTAACAGATGATTGATGCTTACCATTAGCTGATTATGAGCAAGACGGAGTTCTTTCAAATCCACACAGCACTTTAGTGATGTTCCAATTGTTTGCAATCGACAATATGACAGGGATAGCTGGAAAGAAAAATACAAAAATTATGCAACTTCAAATAGCTCCCTTTGAACTTATCCAGAAAATTAGACATCTGAACATTCTGATGGATCTGTAACATTAAATGACAAGCTACTATGGAAAACTCAGAGTCTGCTTACTTTAGAGATTGATGATATCTTTGCCAATGACTTTCCCAACTCACGAATGGGGTTATGTGAGAGCACTGCAAAATAAAATTAGAATTTCTGTTTAAAATTAAGCTTACCACAAAGAAAGAAACAGAAAAACATAAGGAATTTCTGCAAAGAAGGTAAAGCGGCAAGAGACACATGAGGTTCTTGACCTCAATGACATCAATCCATATTCTGATTAGATTGCTAACAATGTGGAACCTTTGATAAATGAGGATGATATGGCCAATTTAGAGAGGTAAGTCTCGGAAGTGGCAGCCTATGAGGAGGGAGAAGCAAGCCATCAATGGGAAGCCCATTGGATTCATACATGCTCCTATTGAGGATGCTTTTGTTTCTCAACCAAAGGTTGCAAAAGGACAATCCAATTCGAGGGCACCTACACAGTGGTAGCCTTTTTTAACCTTTAGTCATAAAAGAAATGTATAGATTATGAACATTGAAACATTTGTATTGAACTCTTTTTTTGGTCTATGATGTGTATCGAACTCAAAATTTGATCTATATTTGATGTGTATAGATTTTGAAGAATTTTTAATGTTTGAAAGATTTGTCAAGCTATTGCCACATTTTTTCCCAAGTTTTTACTAAGTCTGAATTTTTGAAAAAATTTGGGTCAATCATGTTATTGCTGAGTCCAAGTTTTTCAACTATGTTTTTTACATTTAAAAGTGTTTGTTTTGACCTACCAAGCACTTATTCCACTTGAAATTCACTCAAAAGTGACCTTTCTCTTCATGAGTGCATGTTGGACAACTTATGTACCTTTTTTCATGAATAAGCATTCCAAAACTTGTCTAAGCTTGGTCTAGAAGTCAAAATGTGTCATTTCCAATCCTTGGACCACTCTCACTATTCCTTCCTTGCCCAAGCCTTGATCTTAGCCTTGCTCCACACATGGAAAATTGCTTTCATTTTGATCCTTGCAAGAGCATTGAATTGAAACAATGAAAACAACCATCATGACTAAGGGAAACAAAGACTCGCCTATTGGCTCAAAACAAGAGGATAAAGAAATTGACTCCAAAGATGACTGAATAACTTAGTTGCAAATTCTGGTACAGATCCTTGTTTGGGTTCAAGGATCCAGCTTGTGGATTCAGCTAAAAGAAAATTGGGGCCTCCAACGAAGATCCGTAGTCCTCCACATGCACTAAAAGGCCAAACCAAAGCCTGCGAGGATGGCAGTGTAATGAAGGTGGCCGAGCGATTAATTGTAGAAGGAAGATCGGCGACAAAAAGGCTATAAGGAAGGAAGAAGGCCAAACCTTATGAATGGCATAAGGAAATGGAGTCAACCATACGCTTGAACACCAAGGAGAAACAAATGACGTTTAGGGGAAAAATCTCTAAGCAGAGGTTGAGGAAGGTGTGTATGTTGAAAAAAACAGAGGCATGGGAGGCCATCAAAGCGATTCTCGGTTACAAATTGTTGGCTTCCAACTATGGTTATCGTGTGAACAACGATATCTCCATGTTTCTAGCCTGGTTATTGGAGGCGAGGGAGGAAGTTTGGATGGTGAGGTAGCTAATGAGGAAGATGGTGAAGGCGTGCTGGCGAGAAGGAATGGAGAGGTACCTAGAGATCGCAGTGACGGGATGGGGTTTGAGGCCTGTGGAGGGAGTATGGCCGCAACTCACTTCGCATTATAATGGGTCATGGGTGCCCTTTGTGGTGTGAAGCATCGGGGAAGACAGAGAAACGAGCATGCGAGAGGTATCGGGGAACATCATGGCACTCAAAGAAATTGTAGGAGCTTACAGAATATTAGATACACAGACAGTGCTAGTGCTTCCAGCTCCTTAGGGGGAATCAAGGAAGGAGGAGCTGGGGGATGGAGCGGAGGAATAGGGGCTGACAGATCATAATGCTAGAGGAAAATTTTGGTTTTTTGTCTAAAATTTTGAATGAATTTGTAAATGATTGATGGTTTCAAATATGTATTTTGGGGTTTGGCTCCCTTAACGTCATTTTAATATATCAAATATATATATATATTAATATTATTATATATTATATTATACTTATTTATTATATTATATATAATAATATATTATATTATATATTTATATATTATAATATATAATAATATGACATAAATATTATAATATAAATATAACGAACAAATCATTGTCGCATTCAATACGAACCGAACTAGAATCTAGCAACATAGCTGAATAACAAAAGTTTCATCTAGGTACAACGTGGCCAAACCCCTTTATGGCATGTGTCCAAGGTCTTTTTGGCTACTTTTAATGTTCATATTTTTTGTTGAAGACTATTAATGGCACACTCCAAGACCCCTTCTAGACACTTTTCACTTTGACAAATTTTTCCCACTTTCCATTAAAATGCACTCCATGAGGGCACTTGGCCATTTTGACTTTAAAATAAATTTATGTTTCTTTACCTATGACATGCTCCAAAGCACTGGATGTTCCATTTCATGCCTTAGTCAATTTTGTCTTTCCTCTTTTATGTCCAAACTCTAATCTTCACCTTGTCTAAAGTGTTGGAGAGCTCCTTCAATCAGTTGTGCAAAGATACGGATAAGAATATTAAAAGTACGATATTCATGGTCATGATTGACAAAGATTCGATGACGACTCGTTAGATAGGGCATAGCTTTCATTTGACTCAAAAATTTGACACTACATGAAAAATTTTGTGTGGGTGCAACATGATTCATCACTCCTAAATTGTCTTCCTATGCTTCCCCCAGCCAACCAACTAGGCATATGCCATATGCAATTGCCTATTTCTGTTGACTTGTACCTTGTTGAGTATCTCAAATTGAGTGATCTATCATTTACCTGGTCACTACTAATCAAGGACCACGAGGACTCAAAAAATGACCACTATGGTAACCACCAGCATGAGGTGTAATGAACAGAAAATGAATGTAAATTATTGCACTTAACAAGATGATGAATATCAACCCACTCACGAGGATGATGACGTCGCTTTTGGATCCAAAACAAGGCCCTCCTAGGCTGACCTAGGAGAGGAAACTAGCATTAAATCTATGTATGGATATCACTAATCTTTCAATTGTATCACTGTAACCTTTGCATATTGAAGTCTTGGCCGTTGTGGATTGTAGTTTTCAATATAGATCTGCATTGGGGTTTTACATTTCTGTATAGCATTCATTTTATATTAATCATGCCAAAGTTGAGCAATTAATGGTTTATGATTTACTATGGTAAAATCTTCTGTATATAAACACTTGGCTAATAATAGTGGGGGAAATTTTCCATTAAGCATTAGACCAACATAATCACATACAGCTTATTTTACAAACTATCCATTTGACCAATGACAATAGTTCCTACTGGACCTTTGTAATGTCCCTTGTCCTAATTTGCCCTAGAATTCACCTATTGATCACAAATTCCACAAATTAGGGTTAGGGCTTTCACCTTATCAAATAAATAACTCCTTAATGATGTAAGATTGAAACCTGCATTCACCACATGAACAACATTCCCCAATATGTATATATATTTGTTAGCATTAGACAATTGCATCACATTTACAGATTATCAATAATGCAACATATTATGAGACTGGGAGAAGGGACATAATGGGTCCGCCCGAAGCCATATGCCAAGCCTAAGAGGGTGTATACCACAGCCCTCCCCCTTGGCAACTTGTACCTGCTTTCCCCATCAATGTCACAACCCTTGAAGACACTTGCCATCCTGTGGGATTGGGCGGAGGTCGCAAGTGGGATTTTTGGCTCTCTACCACTCCACCCCTGGCCCTTCCCATAGGGTGGGTTTCAGATAGTTCACATAACACTATTTCAATCATAGAGATTTTCTTTATTATCTATAAGTAATATGCATACATAGTTAATGATTATGTGTAGAAATACATCTATTCTTTCTTCCTTATGCAAGAATGTGCTTATATGAATGTGAGACAATAAGTGGCAGAAATACACCTGAATGTGAAATAGATCTGGTCTTCTTGAAGATATATATATTTCTATGATAATCTGCTGTGCTGGAACTGCACGAGTTCCCTTTTGGATCTGTGGTGCTCTTTGTATTTCTGCTATCCACCTAAATATGTCCCCCTAGTCTTCGATCTGCTGTGTCTTGTACTGAGGAATGTTTTTCCTAAGGATTGATGCCCTTCTTGCATTTAATTGACCTGTTCTTATACTTCTCCCGGCGAAGGGATATGCCCCTTCATACCATGCATCCCTTCAAATGGCACATCTTTTTCCTTGACTAATCGCAGCTTCCCTTGAATAATTAATTACATATTTGCTTAATCGTGGTGGTCTTTGTTAATTCACTGCATGATAATTAATTGTCTTTTAATATCCACTCGCTTGTTCTCATGTTTGATGTGATTAACTTCAATTATGTTCCTCACGGCTTAACGATCTCAGTTCATTTTTGCGGGGACATGACAACCTTCTAATCTAAACATGAGTTGTGTGCATCACAAGCCAGCTACTCAGTAAACCCATATACATCATATTAGAATGACCCTAGATGTAGAACATTCCATTCCCTTATTTTCTAACAAGCTCGAGGCATGAGCTAATGCTTAAGCTTCCCAGACGAGGATAAGAATGTCATTCAAGTCGAAAGACGGACAATGTTTTATGAGTTTCCAGGATCGGGAATGGGTTTCAGGGGACAGCAAAAAGAATTCTAGATTTTGGGGGCTGCAGAGTCATATTAAAGTACTATATAAAAAATAATATTTGAATGTTAAAATACAAATAAATTTTAAAAGATAGCTGAAACAAACTAAAAAATAAGCTAAAACTTTAAATAGTAAAATAGAAAATACAAAGTACTAAATATACAATTAATATTCATTGGTCCAGTGATTATGGTATTCGTTTCATCAATTCATGAATGGTGAATATCAAGTACAGACTACAAATTTATATCTCATAGCTATGAAACAAAACTAAATCAAAATCCAAAATAAGAAATGCATGGTTGCACTGAGCAACAAGCTTCATAATCAGAGTCATCATATGATGCAAATGTCATTAACTTCTCATCACTAGAATTGCTCAATCCAACTAGCTCTGACAAGAATGTGCACTCATTAATCTACCATAACTTCCTGGGCTTTACATCCCACCATGTTGTTGGGCTCTCCTTATACTTGAGTGTCTTGTAATCAATCAGACCGGCTCTCTTTTACTTCCTAGTCTGACCTGTATTTCTGCCCATATCAATATGGCACTTGGAAAATATAGTAATAGGCAGCTTGTTTTGCCTCTGAATGGTGAAGGCAACCAATCGAGGATTATCAAAAAGGACAGGAAGCCTAAGAAGGTGAAGGGAGGGGAGTAACTGAGCGTCTAAAAAAGTTGAAGGTGGAGGTTGAAAGGAGGATAAGGTGCAGAAACTCTTCCTATGCTAATCTACGAGGAGAGCAAATGCACAGAAGCTCAAATCTAACAATTTCTAATTTCTAATGAGAAAACCACATATGCAAGTGACATGCAATAGACATGCAACTCACAAAACCATTACACAGAGGTATATGTGAGAAAAAACATTTTGGGAGAAAAACTCCAAATTCCAAAGCACAAAACCAATTGTTTTACAATAACAATACAGATACAACTTCGAGAGCATGCCCTTACAGGAGAAACACCAAGAATAAATCCTAGAATAATTTTGACAACATAACAATATCCATGCAACACATTATAAAACTCAATCCAAGCAACCCAAGAAATATAAGGCACAAACAAGAAACCATCTGATGTTTTTGGAAATCCATGAGCCCACATGCAAGAGGTACAGTACCCAAACACAATGGCTATAATTAAAATATTCCCTACAGCTGTCATAACTTGTCACAACCTGTCATAGTCAACATTCCAACTAAGGTGGCCCAATTTTATCATGTTCCTCCACTCTAAGGTGCTTTATGACATGCGTCATATGACTATCATAATGTTTGTCAAGATTCCAATGTAACCCCCGTAATCATGCTCTTACACATAATAGAATCTCCCATAAGTAACTCCCACATCTTACAGTGTCATAAAATGCTCTTACACATAATAATGACATAAGATGTTCTTACAACTCCTTACACACAATCCAGGATGACCAACACATGGCAAAGAACGCCACCTCAAAGTGGCATACCCCACTTCTCATGTGAGGAAAAAATAATATATGAATAATAAATATACAACATTGGGAAGCTAGGTTGAGACACTTTTCCCAATAGAGGTGAAGGCACTTAATGGGATAGTGCAAGGGAAAGAGAAACACAATGCTGAGGCCCTAATTGGTGTTAAGACTCTACTGAACAAGAAATTTGCGGCAGTTAGGGAGAGACTACTTAGTTATATCCCCAGGAGTATAGTATATGTGGGATATTAAAGAGACAACATCCTCCCACAAATCAGTCTCCATCTTGAGGAAGAATCTATTTAATAACAAAATCATGTTAATGTGTTTTAACTTCCCAGAATCTGTGGATCACTACTGTTGATAATAATGGCTTCCATTGACCAGTAGCTCTGAAAAGGGGTTGTCAAGATATGGCTATGGGTCAGCCTCCAATGGCGATTATGTTGGAAAGACAGTGATTATGGATTTCACTGTTGGATTATTTGTTTTTATCTTTGAATGATTAATTTAAAAAACTCTATTCTGTTTGACACTTCTTTCTAAGGCATATTCTCTACAACAGACATTGTATGTAGTGTACTGGTATCTTAGACTCTTAGTAATACGTGTCAACTGTGAAGATATAGTATTTGATTTTTTGCCAAGTAGACACATTCGTACAGCTGCTTGGATCTTTATATGGTTTAAAATTTTGTTCACTAGTTGTTTGAAAAGCTTCTCGAGTAGTTACAAAGATGGTTGGAACTGCAATATTTATTTGAATATGTAGTAATCTAATATACTAGAAGACAAAGAACCAATCCTCCTTGCACTCAAACCTCAGAATGGAATGGTTCTCAACAAGAAGCTAGAAAAACCTGTTAGTGAAGGCATGACCATCATCATCAACAAGCAAGGAAATTTTGATAAAGCAGTTGCAGCGGCACAGAGGCACAGAGGCAGCAGGATTTGCAGAAGATGAGAGATGCCTCCTTCAATTGAAGCTCACAAAGTGTCCTAGTGATCAGATTCATCCTCAGCAGCCTTTTCCTGATGGCATATATAGAGGATAGGTGCACTAATAACATTAGTTTATTTTTGGATATGAATTTGTTATGCACTGCTATAGATGTAGTGGCAAGTATTACACATACAGTGAGATCTATTTTGAATTTGTATGCAAATGAAATTCAATCTGGTTTATACCTAGACTGGCACAACTATTTGCAGGCTAGATTGAATGTTTTTGTATTCTGAAACCCTGATAATACAAAGATATTTTTACCTTACCAATAAATTATTAACCATGATCAAGAAGAATATAACAGTTCTCCAATCCACGTTCCTCCTAATCCCCTCATCTGGCTACAATCAAATATTTCAATAGTTACTTTCGCCTTCTTGATAAATTTGACTATAGAAAATGAGCAATGGCAACTAATATATTTCTGTATTGTATCTTCATAAAATATATAGCCAGTGTTTTACTTTTAGGTCACCCAAAGCAGGAGCATCCTAGGGGTAGTGCAATCCTGCATCACCCAAAAAGAATCAGTGATTTTCAGGTGCAGGTAGGCAGAATAAGTGAGTCCTCTTGATCAGATGTGTGGAGCATGAATTAAGGCTTTTGCAGACACCACAGGGAGGAAATATGATGCAATGATGGACTGTATGAAGGTGGCTAAGTACAAATCTGTTCAGTCATAGTGATTGTTGTTGAAGAAGGTCATTCTGTAGCAGTCTTCCAGTTGTGGAAAGTCACCGACAACAATTCTTCAACTGCTATAGAAAGCAAATCATTTGCAGCAGTTACACAACTGCTATGGAAAATCACTTGCAGCAACTATACAGTCACTGCAGAAAGTTCCCTTGCAGCAATTTCACAGATGCTGTGGAAAATTCACTCACAGTTACACAAGTGCAGAAGAAAGACCTCTCACAGAAGATGCATATATTCTGTGATAAGTTATTCATAGTAGTTACACAGGTGCCCTGAAAGATCAACTGCAACGGATGAAGAAGCTGGAGCTGTTATCACAAGCATACATGCATTCTGTCTAATCAGATGAGCTTCAGGAGCATGAACAGAATACTTAACATGAAAGTTAAAGGGAAAAGCAAGTTTATGCTTGCATTCACTAGACTCAGGGGGCAGAAGGAAGATGTGCAGATGCAAGTGAATCTGATTTATGAGAAAACAAAAGACAGAAAATAAAGGGCATGAATGACAACATGCAAGTGCTGAAATGACACAACAATTCCAGAACATAAGCAGTCATTCAAGGCACTACACTGTTCGTGATCTGCTGGCTGTGTTTCCGGTGAAAGATACAGTAATGTGCAGGTTGTTCAGATGAACAGGATTCTGTTTAAAAGGCAATGTAACATGGCACCAGCTGGTTCAGAGGCGTTAGTGGTCAGTATTTTAGCACTAACGGATTTTGCTGTCATAAACAGCCATTATGATTATTTGCAAAATGATCATCTGGAGGTAATGAGCGCCAGCATTGCATACCAACTATGAGAGGAAATGATGATGGATATCAATGGGAGTTATGAAGATCAAAGAGATGGACATAAGGAAAAATGCAGTCAATCAAAACTGGTGGTAGCAATTGCAGAACTTCAGTACCATTATTATTTGATGGGGCAGCACTTAGAGGAAAGGAAGATGCACCTATAGATCATCATTAAGACAACAATCTGACAACAAAGCCGACAATTATGCCATTCTTGTTAGAATTAGAGGCATCACAACAGTTTCAATCCCAGGAATCAGAGGAATGTGAAGAATCATCATTTGGAAGCAAAGATTCATCATATGGAAGTAATGAATCAAGCTGAAGGTGAAAAGACAAGAAACGAAGTTCTGGAAAAGTGATTTTCAAATTGGTTTCACGATAATAGATAGAGGAAGGGAAGAATCGCTCTCAGAGAGAGAGCATGGAGGGGGGCCTTTGATGAAGGAAAAAAAGAACGGGGATAAAGAATGGCTGATGTAAAATCCGCTCATAGCTGCCTGTAGGAGTTTCTGTAGCAATTTCTTTAGTTGCACATGGTATGACCTGTTACTGCTAATAGTCTTTCCATAACTACCTGCAGCACCTTGTACTGTTATCATGTTATGTTTGGCAGTAATAAATCAGCCTATAGTGTTTGTTCTGTAGCAGCAATCTCTTATGAAAAAAATATGAATTTATTCAATGAATTCTATGTACAACTGGGTCCACTAAGGAGACCTGGGATATGGATGCAAGAATGGGCTGTTATCAATTTGACTCCTTATTCTTGTCTGCATCATCACCACCAAGTGAAACACCAATTTGGTGAGAGACCCCCTTTATGCAAGCATTCCACAATGTGATAGTTCTAATCATTTCATTTATATTATACAACCCCAACCCCCTCCTAGATTCAAGAACGTGGCCTCCATTTTCAGGTACACATGTCTTCACCATCAGCCCAACTCAGGACGTGCATGGCAATAACATTTGTTATTTAACTAAAATTTTGTCTCTCCATTCCCTTCCTGATACTGCCATTTTCACAGGCACTCAAGCAGAATGTTAATATTTTATTAAGTTATTCAAAATGTTAAAAAATGGAGTTTGCATCCATGATTATGAAAAATGAAATTCGCATATAATTTGAATATGAACCAGATAATCATAAAACTCTTGCAATATTCTTCATTTTGGTTTGTACTTTATAATTTGTAAAACTGATGGCACCAATACTTTCAAGCTATAAATTTAATCAAACCTTTTGAATAGGTTTAGACCACAGAGTGCATACCCAGAGTATTGAGATTAATAAGTCGATCCAACCTACAAATTGAATCTATCTCGTTATCTGCAAGATCAATGAATTTGCATGAAAAAACAGCAGCTTAACAATCAAGCTAAATGATACCTTGAGATAGAAATAATGCCTATTTTACTTCCATCAATATTTTAAAAGAACCATCACAAAAATAAATGAGAAACAATTACAGAGCTAAAAAATTTAAAAATATTAAACTACCATTCAAGATGAGAGCCCGAAGATCCACAAGGGCAGAAACCTTCTCCATGGATGTAAGTTCATTGTGACTCGCATTCAATACCTACAAGCTCAGAACTCCAAGAATTATAACCCAGCAACAGCCAATACCAGAATTAAGCATCTCATCACAGGTGAAGTCACTAAGGATAAATGTTATGTAATGATCAATTCACACACACACACACACACTCTTTAACTTCACTATTAAAGTATGAACACCATACCAAAATTTGAGTTGACTATAGCCTGAGCAAGCCTCATATTACACACCCGATGAAATTAAGAGAAGAAATATTATTTTCATAAATTACAACTCTGGAAATGCAAATTTGATATTAAAATAAAAATACTAATAGATATTCGAAAGGCAGTACCTAGAAAAATTAACTGCCCTCGGAATTTAAATTGATCAAAATTGCATCATTTTCCAACAAAGATACAACTTTCACTTTATAGAATCTATTCAAACAGCACAAAGACTAGTAGGTCCATCCCAATTCAAAATAAAATTTGACTGCCTACAGAATATAAATCAGCCTATTATGGCTGTTCCATACCACTTGCACACCCCTGCACTAATAATTAATAAACTCTTAAAAATGTTCCATAGTGGTGGCTACGTGCCTCTACCTCAAGACTATCACTTACCCACCATATGCAAATTTGGTCAATTCCATTGCCGCTGAAGCCCAATGCAGAAACCAGAAACGCTGAAATCGTGCTAATTTATTAAAAAAATCACTACATTACAAGATTTAAAACAAAAAAATTGTCGAGATAGGGTTTAAAACCAAATTCATGTGCATTGTTTTTCACCAACGGCTAGTGGCTGTCTCTGTAGAACCCTATAATATAGGTTATATTTAAAACAGCCGAAACTTAAAACCTAGTTTGACCAAAAAAAACACCTATTGAAGAAAATTGATTAAAAAAGATAAAAAATAACATGCTTTTCGTGATTTTTTGGGGGGAAACCAGTAAAATAATGTTGAACTTTAATTTATTCAAAACATCACATTTTTTGGGGGTTAAAAATCACAAAACCTGATGATTCATGATTTTTATGATTAATTGCAATTTTTTCACAATCTCTACCCCAGTGCTTCAAATATTACCTTTGCTCATTAATCACCACAATACTAATGCATCACCATGAATTTTAAACAAGTTGGCAAGAAGATTCTCCTGCTACACTTTTGGAGATAATCATTTTTTTAATGTAAAGGAGTATCTCTAATAGATCTCTTTAGATCTGCAGGATGTAACAAATCAAGCTACAGGTATGCCTAGTCATGCAATACTGGGTCACGCACAATCAAGATTCAGACCTCTTGCTCTATGTACTAAATATACACTACAATACAAAATGTGTCATCAATAGTCCTGAAATGAGATGAAATTATATTAGTCCAAACATATAAATAAAAGTAGATACCAAGACTATAGAAAGATATTGGTATAATATAAGCCAAAGAAAATAACTAATTCTACTCCAATATAAACAGATATCTTTTAGTAATAGCAATTGGGGATCTATATACAAGGTCTCATCACAAACTATAAAAAACTAGTATAAAGCGGACCAGAAGACCTACAAGCGTCATCATAATCAATCCATTTTACCTAGCACCACCCAAATGATTGTGATGCCATCTTTCAAATGCATGAGTATAAACACCCAAACTAGAGACAAGCACCAATTCCACTTTCACAAACACAAGCTAATCCCCAACTAGTGCATGACCAAGAAATTGTAGCCCATGTAATATAGAGTCCCATCTCATTGCCCTTATTAAGGTCTCATCCCAAACTATAAAAAACTCCTACAAGCATCATCGCAATCAACCCATTACCTAGCACCACCCAAATGATTGTGATGCCATCTTTCAATGCACAAGTATTAACACCCAAACTAGAGACCGGCACCAATTCCACTTTCACAAACACAAGCTAATCCCCAACTAGTGCAAGACCAGGAAATTCTAGCCCATGTAATATAGAATCCCTTCTCATTGCCCTTGTTAACAGACCTTGTTCCATATAAGGCATTGTGTAGCCATTTGAAATTTTCACCAAGCCTTTATGAACAAATACAACTTTCTGCCTCGTTACCATTTTCGTATCATCCAGATATTTATGAATAACATCTAACTGAATCATGATTTCCTTCAACTAGAACTTAGAAGTACAATCGTTGCAACTCAAACTCAATTTCAGCTAGTTCCATTTGCCCTTTTTCTACTTCTCTTATATCTCATCCCAATTTCAATTAGAACCCTACATAGCATTCTCCTACTACAAACCTTCTAGTATTAGTATTTCCATAATAAATTTACACACTATCTCATTATGCACCATATCATGCAGTATCTTTGAATTCTTCAAAATGGTCTCACAAGACTGAAGGAGACCAATATCATCTAAAACCGTTGGATCAATGAACTCCTTCAACCATGTACAAGTTCACAACCAAGGAGCAATTAAAGATGTTCTAAAGCTTTCCATTACACACCAATCCCTACCTTAAGAGGTCTCTCCATTTCTCCCTCCTCTCCATTGACACGCATATCCCCACCACCAAGCTTAGTAGGCAAGCAAACCCTAGCTTACTCTACCACAGCCATAAAAATAAACACAATAAATGTGCCAACAAAATATAACCTAGCCTTGCCATTATTATCCTGTGATCTCCATCACTCACAATTACTATCAAGCAAGCAAAGAGGATAGGAAATATGCCTCCACTTTCAACCAACTCATCTACATGCAAGTCTCCATCATCAGCCAACACATCCCCCTATTAGCAACAAGCACATCTAATAAGATGATCATATTGATAGCTTCAATACTTCATGATTT
This sequence comes from Sequoia sempervirens, assembly GCA_007258455.2. Lineage (NCBI taxonomy): Eukaryota > Viridiplantae > Streptophyta > Pinopsida > Cupressales > Cupressaceae > Sequoia > Sequoia sempervirens. Next base: position 28,383 of record VDFB02051385.1, read on the forward strand.
AAAGCCCTTGTAATCTTCATTTAATATCTCATTAAACTATTTGCAATCACTAAGATTAAAACTGTCTAATGATGATTAAATTGTTTGTGAAGACCCATGCTTAGCCAAGAGGTCCGTTGCATGGTTTTCTTCTCTATGTCCTTAAAATATTCCCAATCACTAGGATCAAAACTTTCTAATGATGATAAAATTGTTTGTGAAGACCCATGACACCACATGATTTTCTTCTCATACAACATGAAGTCATGTATAGGTCCAATTTTGCTGCCCCTAACACGAATTCTTCAAACATTGGTTTTAATTTCCAATTAGGACAAGAACCTTTATTGATTGCATTCGCTGCTATTTGCAAGTCCCATTCAATTTCTATTTTTTTATAACCTGCCCTTCAAGCAACTTGTGAGCCTAAAAAAGGGCAAACCATTCTGCCATATTATTGGTGGTACTACCCAAAAAATTAGAACCACCTAACAAGAAACAACCTCGTATATCTCTAATCACCAAACCAACACCTGCTAATCCCAAATTACCCTTTGAGGCATTATCAAAGTTTAATTAACACCTTTTGTAGGGTATATCAAGTTGATTTTCTTACTTTTTTAAAAACTTATCTATCAACCCTTAAACAAGAATAAATAGATATTATAAAGAAGAGAAATTAAAATATAAAGTAATAAATAAATTATAAAGGGGTAAAATTAGATCAAGGACCACTTGATCAATACAAGATAAAGTTATTACGCAAGTAATTGGTAAAATATTTGATGATATTAATAAGAGCAATGTGCTCAATAAATAGTTTATAGAATTTACAAAAAAACGGGAAGTTTCTAAAAAGAAACTCCAGATAAGATCAGAGATGATCTTATCACTAATTTACAATAATTTACAATATTGAGCATTAATAAATAAATAATAAATATTATTTTAATACCCTCCCTTAATGCTCAATTTGTCAACTACACCAAGATGCCCCCAAAATTTTACAAACTTATCTGGACTGAGCGACTTGGTGAGAATGTCTACTCCTCTGTCGAAACATACAACTAAAATGATCCGTCTTCAACCAGCTTCTGAATGAAATGAAAATGAGTTTCCACATGCTTGGTTCTTTCATGGAAGACTGGATTCTTGGCAAGTTTGAGAACCTCCTAATTATCACAGAACAAGGGAGTCGGACCTGCTTGAGATATTTGCATATCCACAAGCATCCGGTGAAGCCAAATTGCCTCACATGTTGCTTTTACTACTCCCCGATACTCTGCTTCTGTCAAGGAGAGAGCCACTACCTGTTGCTTCTTACTAGTCCATGTGACTGCACCGGATCCCAAACTGAACACATACCCGAATGTTGATTTCCTATCATCAACTGAACCTACCCAATCTGAGTATGTGAAACCATTGAGTTTAGGATTGTGACTCCAAGTGTACAAGAGTCCACAGTCAGAAGTGCCCTTCACATAACGCAGCACATGCTTCGTTGCTACCCGATGATCAGCCTTGGGGGCTATCATGAAGCGTGATATGTAGCTCACTGCAAAACTGAGGTTAGGTCTAGTGGCAGTGAGATAGATGAGGCTGCCAACTAGTTACCTGAACAATGATTCATCTACCACAAGTGAGTCTGACTTAGCTGACAACTTAAGCCCTTTTTCCATGGGTGTGGAGGCAGGTTTGCAATCCTGCATTTTGAACTTATCCAGAAGACTTCGAGCATACTTGGACTAGGAGGTGAAGATGTTGCTCTTGGTCTGCCAAACCTCAACACTAAACAGTAATGCAAAAGTCCCAAATCTGTCATGTCAAAAGTGTTGCACAAATCCTGTTTGATCTCATCGATCAAATGTGTGGAGCGGCCAGTAATGATCAAGTCATCCACATAGACAACAACAAGAAGTATATCACCACCAGTCTGTTTGACATACAGGTTAGAGTCAGATGGACTCCTCTGAAAGCCATGTTCTGTGAGGTACTTATCAATCTTGATGTACCAAGCCCGAGGAGCCTGTTTCAGGCCGTAGAGTGCTTTGACCAATCTGCACACCTTTTGTTCTTGACCAGCAACTTTGAAACCTCGAGGCTGCGTCATGTAGACTTCTTCCTTCAACTCACCGTTGAGGAAAGCACTCTTCACATCCATCTGATGGACCTTCCAACCAAATTGGGTTGCTAAGGCAAGGACGAGCCGTATGGTGCTCATTTTGGCTGTAGAAGCAAAAGTCTCCTCGTAGTCAATGCCTTCTTTCTGTGAGAACCCCCGTGCAACCAGACGAGCTTTGTACTTGTCAAGGGTTCCGTCAATTTTGTATTTCACCTTGTACACCCATTTGCAGCTAATGGGCTTCTTCCCTGGAGGAAGATCAAAAAGGACCCAAGTGTGATTCTTTTGAAGACATTGGTATTCAGATTCCATCGCCTTTTCCCACTCAAGAATTCCTTTAGCCTCTGTATATGTTTGAGGCTCATAGACACTGTGGATGCTGGCCATGAGAGCAAAATTGACTGTAGACTATTGTTTGCTCTTGTTTCTAGAAGATCTACCCTCAATGAGCTCATCCCGTCGAAGATCACTAATAGTCTTATGCCACCATTTCAGCTGGAGAGTAGAACTGCCAACATCAAATGTAACAAGAGGAGTTGGAATTGGTTGTGGATTTGGAACAGGTTCAGCAAGGGGATTTTCACTACCATCCGAAGGAAACTCAGGTTGAGCATCATCAAAGACTAAGTCGTCATCATCCCTCCCAGCAAGTGAACCTAACAGAAGTCGGACAACCATATCAGAAGCCTTCAAGGGCTGATCCTCTGAATGTTGAACAAGCAAGGAAAGATGAAACGATCCTCGTTCTTCATCAAAGACAACATCCCGACTGAAGATAAGACGATCAATGTCTATATCAATTAGCCGGTAAGCCTTATGGTTGTCACTGTACCCTGTGAACATCAATTTTTGGCTCTTAGAATCCAACTTAGAGCGCTTGGCATCTGAAATCCAAAAATATGCAAGAGAGCCGAAAACTTTCAAATGACTGATCCCGGGTTTGCGACCAGTCCAAGCTTCCTCGGGAGTCTTCCCCTTAACGGCATGAGTGGGTGACCGATTAAGGAGATAGACATCAATATTGACTGCTTCTGCCCAAAACTTGGTAGGAACACTCCTGTGTTGCAACATGGAGCGAGCCATCTCAACAATCGTATGATTGCGCCGCTCTACAACACCGTTTTGCTGAGGAGTGTAGGGTGTGGTTAACTGTCGTTTAATCCCATGTGTATCACAGAAGTTGGAGAATGCACCAGAACAGAATTCCCCCCCATTATCTGACCTAAGAGTTATTATGCAAGAGTCGGACTCTTTTTCTACCAAGGCCTTAAACTTCTGAAATACATTAAACACTTATGATTTCTGCTTAAGAAAGTACACCCACATTTTCCTACTAAAATCATCAACAAAAAGTAGAAAATACTTGCAACCAATTACAGAAGGAGTAGACATAGGCCCACAAATATCAGCATGAACTAATTGAAGTACCTTAGAAGCTCGCCAAGAGTCTCCATCTGTGAACGGTGTCCGATGTTGTTTCCCGACCTAACAAGCACCACAAACGCCTTGATGTTGAGTCTAAATGTCAGGTAATCCAGCTACAAGTCCCTCCCGAGCAGGTTGAGAGAGATCGTGCACGTTCAAGTGCCCACACCGTTGGTGCCAAAGACTGGTGACAGCTGAATTCCTAGCTGCCATGGCTAATTTTGGAGAATCGCCTGTGTCCACAACCCTGTAGAGGCCATGATCCTCTATACCAACGACCACCGTTGTGCGAGTCTCCCGATCTACAATAGAACATTTGCGCAAGCTAAAAACCACATCCAGCTGAGGAGAATGCCGCATGATCTGACTAAGAGAAGGTTGAGCTCCATATCAGGTACATAATATACGTTGCACCAGACTGAACCTGAACAGTGCCTGTACCGACAACTGTGTATTCTTCGCCTCCTCCAAAAATCACTGAGTCAGTGCAAGGGGAAAAGTCTGTGAACCAGTCACGTTGATGAGTGAAATGACGTGAGGCACCCGAACCAGTGTACCAAGCAGAGGATTTTACATGGTCTACAAGCCTTTTTGCCATGAGTGCATAAAAGGCAGATTCCTTCTGCTCGAAGTGCTCAGCGACATTCGCTTTCTACTGAAACCCTCCCTGCTTCTTTTGTTCAGAAGCCAAACATGCACGGCAATCCTTCTTTATGTGGCCATATTTATGGCAATAGTTGCACTGAACATTCTTCTTCTTAGGGTTGGTTGGGGTTTGACTAGAGCCTTTCTGCTGTGAAGGTTGACCTTTCCCTTTGTGCTTGGGTTGCACCAGACTGAACCTGTACCGACAACTGTGTATTCTTCGCCTCCTCCAAAAATCACTGAGTCAGTGCAAGGGGAAAAGTCTGTGAACCAGTCACGTTGATGAGTGAAATGACGTGAGGCACCCGAACCAGTGTACCAAGCAGAGGATTTTACATGGTCTACAAGCCTTTTTGCCATGAGTGCATAAAAGGCAGATTCCTTCTGCTCGAAGTGCTCAGCGACATTCGCTTTCTACTGAAACCCTCCCTGCTTCTTTTGTTCAAAAGCCAAACATGCACGGCAATCCTTCTTTATGTGGCCATATTTATGGCAATAGTTGCACTGAACATTCTTCTTCTTAGGGCTGGTTGGGGTTTGACTAGAGCCTTTCTGCTGTGAAGGTTGACCTTTCCCTTTGTGCTTGGGTTGGGTTTTAGCTGCAAAGGCTTGCTCCATGGAGGATGAGGATGCACTGCTACCGAACTATAGTTTCCAACGATCTTGCTACAAGAGGATAGTGCAAAGTTCTGGAAACTTTAGGTCAACATTAGCATACATAATGTTGAGAGTCTCTATGAAATGTTCATAGGACTTAGGTAGGCTCTTTAGAGTGATCACGACCATGTCTTCTTCCTCCATTTTCCGACCAGTCGCCTCCAGTTGATCTCGGATCTCCTGGATTTTGTTTAGGCGCGCCTGCAAAGTTGTCTTCTCATCCATCATGATAGAAAACAGCATATTCTTCAAGAAAAACGCACGGCTTTTGTTGGAAGTCTCATGCAAACCCTTCAAATGATCCCAAATCTCCTTTGTTGATTTTCCAAGCGGAATCTGAGGGAGCTGATCATCTGTGACTGAAATCTTAATAACCATCACCGCTTCATGATTCTACTCATCAAACTTCTCCTGATCCTTACCCGCCATTGTGGAACAAGTAGCATTGCCGAGGATCATCTGATCAAGACAACGATATTCAAAGATGGTAATCATCCTCTGCTTCTAGGTGTTATAATTTTTGTCGTTGAATCGTTGACTGCCCTCCAACATAATGTTATTCAAACTGGCCATCTTCACGCTTTTCGAGGCATGAAAAATGAGGTACTGAGAAGAGGTTGATGCACAAAACTCGAGGCACGAGTTTCAATACACTGAGGCAAGTTCAGGCACGGAAAACAATGCAAATCCACTGGGACAAAATTTGAGGCACAAAAAACGATGCACCCCGAAAAATCGGAGACCAACCCAGTTGAGATCTCGAAAAACCCACCAAGAATCTGTAATCGAACAAATTTTCTAACTTCAAATGGTGGGTCAAAACCCTAGACGAACTTTTTGGAAACCCTAGCCGCCATGAAAGCTCCAAAAGGTTGCAAAAACCAACTTGAAATTCCACAAAATCGTGGCAAAGAGAAGATTGAAAATCGCGTTCAAGTTTTCGCACCCAAAAAAAAAACTTCAAATCACAGGTAGAGAAGTTCAAAACGCGACCAGAAACGCCACAAACACACACGGCCTGAGAGGATGCACAAAGACGTGCTCAAGAAGAATCGCGTCCAGAAAGGTTGGGTTCAAAACCAGATGAAAACGTGCCAACAAGACGCGCATAGATTTGGTAAAGACGCGACTAGATATAGGTGAAAAAAATGTCTTCAAAACACAGCCAAAACTTCTTCAAATTGCGTCCAGGAAGAATCTGCACTGGCAGAGAAAAAAAAATCCTCTCCAAAAAAAACGCGTCCACAGATCAAAGGCAAAGTCGCGAACACGCGGACTGAGAAAACACGAATACACCAGACAAATTCACACCCAGAAACTTCTATTCTTCCCACGAATTTGCAAACTCCAAAACTCTCGAAAAAAATTTCCTAAAAGAACTACGAAAAAATTTCGAAAAAAAAAATTGAAATTTAGCACTCACAAAAAATCTTCAAAAAAATTCCAAAGAAGATTTATCAAATTTTTAATTCAAAAAGAACGAAAAAAATCTTAAAAGATTTTTATGAAATAAAAATTTGATTTTGAGCAACCTGGCTCTGATACCATATTACACAAGTAATTGGTAAAATATTTGATGATATTAACAAGAGCAATGTGCTCAATAAATAGTTTACAGAATTTACAAAAAAAGGTAAGTTTCTAAAAAGAAACTCCAAATAAGATCAGAGACGATCTTATCACTAATTTACAATATTGAGCATTAATAAATAAATAATAAATATTATTTTAATAAAAATTTAGCTTCTCCTGAAAAAGGAAAATCTACCATAGGTCCATAGGTTCTAGGAATAATAGGATACTTCAAATCTTTGTTAGCCTTGATGTCAATAATGTGTTCTCGTCATAGTTACAAGACTTGTAGGAACTCAACCAAACTCAGCCAGTCTTGAGCCAAGCTGACCAAATCGAGGCCCAACAACTACTAACTTGGGTGCCTAGTGAATCTAGTCAGACTTGCCAAACTCAGCCAGGTGCATGAAAATTAAGAAAAAAAAATATTAAATTTAAAATGCTTAAACATAAAAGCATGAAAGTCAAGCGTTTTTTTAAGGGTTTGGAGGATAGTCAAAAGCAACAAAATTATGAAAAATGGCATGTGCCATGAAGGTATATGTGATCTCAAAGGCTTTAATTTGGGGTTGGTGGATGCAAGAGCAAAAAAAATTTCAAAAGGCTGCCCCCAAACCCTACAAGGGGCACTACCCCTCAACCTCACTAGCAGCACTGCCCCCAATCCTTGCTTTATTTTCAAAAAACAAAAAATGAAAATCATCTTGGGCCATGTTGGATGTATAATCAACATTTTTTTATTATTCTGCCTCTTTCCCAATTAAATTCCTAGTAAGTGAATTACCTTTATACTTCTAATTTGCTATGTGTTGTGACGTTTTCACACATCGCCCCATTCAAGATGGGGACCCCTAATTTTTGCTCCATTCCGGTCTTTTGGCTTTGGTTTTCCTCTCTCTCTCTATCTTTTTTTTTTTTTCTCTGGTCTGCCTTTCCAGGGATGTATCCGTCTGTGAGCTTAAAACGTGAGTTTGGCCAAGTCTGAAAATTAAGGTTTTGAGCTTCCTTGCCAATTTGAGGTCAAACAAAGTCAATAAATTGAAAATAGAGGCTAACATTGGTGTCAGTATGTTTCCAGCAGGTTTCCACTGAGATTTCATCAAATTCTGACTACTTACTATTTTTAGTAAGTGTGCAATCACAGGCAATCTGTCAGCATTTTTGAGATTCCGACAATCACACTGCATTCGGAGCACCTCAGGCTGCTCGCATGCAAAATTTGAGCGAAAACAGACAACTTACTATTTTTAGCAGTTCAGCTTCCGGGATAAATTTCAGGGCTTAGACGCAGAGTTTTTCTTTGCATGTCTGCATATTCCTTCTGGGTTTTTCGAGACCTTCGCAGTGGTGTAACATGCAAAGCGAGACAACTTTCAGAATTCAGCATTCCGAGGCTAATTTTAGGGTTTGCATGTCAGAGTTTCTTTTGCATGTCAGATGATTCCTGGTGGGTTTTTTGAGAACTTCGCAATGGTATGACATGCAAATGGAGATAATCACTCAGTAAGGAACTTACTATTTTTAGCAGGTGCGTCCCAGCAGCCGCTTCCCAGCAATTCAGAATCACGAGCTGATCGCAATGCAACAGAAACAAGGACAAACAGAGATCATTTGATATGCATGCAGAGCGAATTAGGGTTTCCAACTTCAAGGCCTGAAAAGAGGGGCAAAAAGTCAAAATTTTCGAAAACCGGTGTAAACCATCGCGATCAGCATCTTTCAGGCTATCTGCTGGTAAAATTTCAAGTCAAACGAAGCACTTACTATTTATAGTAAGTCATTTTGGAAACAGGCTAAAAATAGCAAATTAGATGCATGCGCTGATGTTAGCAGTCAAGTCACGTAGTGAGGAGCGCCTCATTCAAATTTCAAGTCAATCAGAGCGGTGGAGCTATCAGAAGCAAGCAACTACTATTTATAGTAAATCATCTTCAGAAATGGGATAAAAATAGCAGGCCGACTAAAAATAGCAGTGACAACAGGGTGACAAGGTCGTAAGGATGCAGTGTTTAAAATTCCAAATCGTTTTGGGCTTCAGAGATGCAGAATTAGGAGGCTTACTATTTATAGTAAGGCATGGAGAAACTGGCGAAAATGAAGAAAAAAAAATGGCTAAGGCATGAAAAGTTCATCCTGCTCTCATGCCAAAATGCGCCCAGCTCAAGGTAGTGGCAGGCAAATTTTTCTAAGTCTGAGTTCATCCTCTTGCCACCTCAAAATGCGCCCAAGTTGGTGGAGTAGAAGCATAAAAAAAAATAATAATTCTAAGTCAAGAACTTCATCCACCTGCCTAGGCAAAATGCGCCATCCTTGAGGAGTTGCTAAAATTTTTTCTGAGTGTTAAGTTCATCCTGCTCCCCAGGCAAAATGCGCCCTCATCAAGCTGGAAGTCAAGAAAATGTTTAAGTGTTGGACATCATCCTTCACATATGGCAAAATGTGCCCAGCTCAAGGCCTCATGTTGGAAAAGTTTCTAAGTATAAAACTCGTCCTCCTCCACTAGTAAAATGCGCCCAAGTTCACAAAAAGTCAAAGAGTCAACAGTTTTCATCCTGCAGCCTATGTGAAATGCGCCCAACAAGCAAGAAAGTCAACAAGTCAAAGTTTTTCATCCTCCTCTCACCCCAAAATGCGCCCACCTTGAAGCATGAAAGTTTTAAAAAAATGGCTAAGTTAAAAACCCATCCTTCACATATGGCAAAATGCACCCATCCTTCACCCTTGCTAAAATGCGCCCAAATGAGGAAAAGTCAAAGGAGTCAATGATTCTCATCCTTCTCCCTATGCAAAATGCGCCCAAGAAGGAAAAAGACAAAGGTATCCATGCAAAATTAGAAGAAGACAAAGGCGTTGAAGGCCATGTAATGACAAAGTCAAAACAAGGTGGCGTGGTTTTATCCTATTCAAAGTGTGAAATGTGCCTAAGGAAGAATTGAAAGTAAAGTGAAGGCGTTGAAAGTGTGAAATCCTTCTTCAAGTGTCAAGTGCGCCTAGAGCGGAGTATAAAGGTGGTAGAATAAAGTTGAAGTGATGAATAATGTGCTAGGCGTAGGAATCTTCATCCTCCTCAAAGTATAAAATGCGCCCAAGCTGCATAAGGGTGGTGAAATAAAATTGTCGAGTGAGGTGAGGTTGATAAGTATGCTAGGCGTGAATGTGAAGTGTCCTCTTCTAAATACTAAATGCGCCAAGAGCAAGGTGTTGATGATAATTGCTAAAGCATGGGAATTCGAAAATGTTTTTCAAATGTGAAATAAAATACAAGGTGGTAGAAACAAAGTTGCTAGGCGTGGTTTTATTCTCCTTCAAGTGTCATTTGCGCCTAAGGTGGTGAAATAAAATACAAGGCGTTGAAGATGATGGAAATAAAATATGTTAAGTATGATGTACTTCAAGGGAGATTTTCTAAGTAAAGTTGATAATTTTTCTCACAAGCAAGGTGATCAAAATTGAATAAAATTTTCCAAGGCGAAATTTTCAAAAAGTTTTCAAGATGATTTAAAATTTTTCTAAGGCAAAGTATTTTCTTCCTTAGAAAATACGCCTAGAATTGCAAGATGATGAAATTTCCTGAGATGAGTAAATTTGTCGAAGATGAAGATGCTGGCATTGTAGGATGGATTTAAAATTATTTTCAAGTCAGAGCAACAAGATGTTCATAGAGATAAAGAACGGGATTGAAATTGTTGAAAATATTTTTAAAGGTTCAAAATTCAAGAAAATTAAATGAACCCGTTCGTTGTATACCAGTGTTCCACGGGGACGCGTCCCCCCCGAAAAACACCGCGTTTCGGAGACGGGGACGTTTCCGAGACGGGGAGACGCCTGGGAAACGTCCCTCCGCCGTCTCCGCGTACCGCCGCCGTCCCCCCGCCGTCTCCTCCTGAAGGGAGACGTTTCCCTGACTTTTGCGCACAGAAACGCCATGGAAACGCGATGGAAACGCCGGTTAAAAAATTGAAAAAGTTAAAAACATTTTAACCTAAGTTTTATTATACTTCATTTGATGAAATTATATCATTTTACATAGCAGCCGCAGGGTTTTTTGACTGGAGTCTGGTGCATTCGACTGCATTTGAGGTATTTCATTTTTCGAACCCTTCGTTTTGGCTCGCGATTTCATTTTCATTGTATGCAAAACGTTGAAACCTGGTTTTTTGAGCGCCACAGAGATGTCCGCTCATGGAATGCAATGGTCGCGGGGCTTGCAGAAGCCGCGCGACCATTGCATTCCATGAGCGGACATCTCTGTGAGTTAGCAAATAAATTAATAATAATTGCAACTGCAAGCTGCGCGACCATTACATTCCATGAGCGGACATCTCTGTGAGTTAGCAAATAAATTAATAATAATTGCAACCATTGCATAATTTGCATTCCATGAGCGGACATCTCTATGAGTATGAGCAAATAAATGGAATCAGAAATTAGAATGCAATGATTGCAGGATATGCAGTTGTTGTTGCACTGCAACAACAACTGCATATCCTGCAATCATTGCATTCCATTTGAATTTTGAATTGAGACTATAGACTATAGAGGAATTTTGTTAGATGTTGTAGTTGCAAGTGCAACTGCCCTGTAGACATGTATGCAAATTTGCAAAATGAAAATGCCAAAATGTGGAAGCATAGCCGAGACATGTTTAACTTTTTTACTTTCTGACAGTGTGCCTCAACTTCAAGGCTGAAAGAGATGTCAATATGTCATCTCAATTCAAATGGAATGCAATGATTGCAGGATATGCAGTTGCTGTTGCACACTGCAACAGCAACTGCATATCCTGCAATCTCAATTCAAATGGAATGCAATGATTGCAGGATATGCAGTTGCTGTTGCACACTGCAACAGCAACTGCATATCCTGCAATCATTGCATTCCATTTGAAATTTTGAATTGAGATGACATCTCTTTGAGCCTTGAAGTTGAGGGCCTTGAGGCACACTGTCAAAAAGTAAAAAAGTTCACATGTTCGCAACGGCAACTGCATATCCTGCAATCATTGCATTCCATTTGAAATTTTGAATTGAGATGACATCTCTTTGAGCCTTGAAGTTGAGGCACACTGTCAAAAAATAAAAACTAAAAAAGTTCACATGTCTCGTCTATGCTTCCACATTTTGGCATTTTTGATTTTGCATACATGTCTACAAGGCAGTTGCAAGTTTGCAATTAGTAATTACAACATTTGACAAAATTCCTCTATAGTCTCAATTCGAAAAAGTAAACCCTGCGGCTGCCACTGTAAAATAATAATTCATCAAATGAAGTATAAAACTTCACACTCACAAACAAAATTCCTCCAATCATTGCATTCCATTAGATGACATCTCTTTGAGGCACATTGTCAATTTAAAATTTAAAAGTTAAAAACTTTGAAATGGAAAGTTGGAAACATGATAACATTGATAAATGATAAGTGATAACATCATATTGTTTTTTTATTTTCATGATTTCATCTTTTGCAATAAATTATAGAGGTCTGATTTTGTTTTTAAATCTTTTTTGCAGCCTCATTTGACATTATCTGATTATCATAATGAGTTCAATCAATAGAAGTGGCGATGAGGTTGAGGGTGAGGAGGTTGAAGCAGAAATTGGAAGTGGAAGTGGAAGTGAAAATGAATCTGATGATTCAGAATTTCAAATAGAAGTAGAAGAGGGTGAACATGACTCAAATACTCAGACTCAAGCTGAAGCAGGTTCTATTGAGAGTAGAAGAGTCAAAGATAAATGCCCTTCAAAAATCCTCCAAAAATATGCCAAGGGCCCCTTTGATCCAAAATCACCATTAAAACAATTTGCAACTAAGATGCCGAAACAGCCTGGGTCACGTGGGGGCACTAGAAAGTGGGTGTGCCACCTTTGTCATCTTGACTGGTTTGGGAGCATTACTAGAACTAATTCTCACTTTCTTCTTATTCGAGGCAAAGGTGTAGATGTTTGTAAGAAGGTGGAAAACAATGCAAAGTATAGAGCTGAAATTTTAAAATTATGGGGTTCGGATGAGGAAGCAACACCTATGACAGCTACATTGGCACATAGGAGTAAGGCTGATCAGATTGCAGCAGTTTCTACTTCTACTTTGCAGAGTCAAAGGCCACCAAATCCATTCAGTTCATGTGTAGGAGAGCCTAAGGGGAAACGTAAAGTGGCATCTTCAAGTTCACATCCATTGGCAGATTTATTCAATGCACAAGCAAAGGATGAGGCAGATGATGCTATTGGCAAATTCTTCTTTGCCAATGGCATTCCATTCCATGTGGCTCGCTCTCCTTATTACAAGGAAGCTATGTCAAAGGTAATAAGGGCGGGACCATCATATGTGCCACCAGGGGAAACTAAGTTGAGGACAACAATCTTGGATCATAACTATTCCAAGATTAATATTTTGATGGAGAAGATGAAGAGAACCTGGGTCTCAAGTGGATGCAGCATAGTCATGGATGGGTGGTCGGACATTAGGCATCGTCCACTCATCAACATCATGGTCACATCTACAGCGGGCCCTTATTTCCTTAGGGCTATTGATTGTTCAGGGCATAGCAAGGATGCTCATTATCAATTCCAGATTCTCAAGGATGCCATAGAGGAGGTTGGGCCACAGAATGTGGTGCAGGTAGTGACAGATGCGGCCCATGTGTGTAGAGCTGCAGGGAAGTTGGTTGAGGCAGCCTATAGACACATTTGGTGGACTCCTTGCTGTGTGCATGCTATGAATAATGCACTTAAGGACATGGGTAAAATCAGCTGGATCAAATCAATTGTGAGTGATGCTAGAGATGTGCAGATGTTTATCTGCAACCACCATACTTCACATGCACTTTTCAGAACCTTCTCCAAGAAGGAATTCCTGAAACCTATAGAGACTCGGTATGCATCATACTTTATTCTCTTGGAGAGGATGCTTGAGTTGCAAGAGCCATTGCAAGTAATGGTAATGACAGCAGAGTGGAACCGATGGCCTGAGTCGAAGACACAGCAGGGGTTGAGGGTTAAGGAGGTGGTGAAGAATGATGTCTTTTGGGCTGATGCCACATATATTGTCTCCATCATTGATCCAGTCTTCAAGGTTATTAGATTTGGGGACTCTAATGCACCTTCCCTTGGAGAGGTATACGAGTGCATTGATTCCATGCTTGATCAAATGAAGGCTAAAGTGCGAGAGAAGGACCCCACAATGCAATTCTACACCGAGCACATTTATCCAATCATTCAGCATAGATGGGAGAAGCTCAACACTCCCTTACACATGGCTGCCTATGCATTGAACCCGAAGTGGTATGTGCCACGTCCCGGCAGAATAACACCTATAGAGGATGCTGAGGTGAAGGAAGGGTTCATGAAGGCCATTGACAGAATGTATGATCCTACAGAGGCCAGCTTGCTTCGTACCGAGTGGACAAAATTTGCCACTCTTTGGGGATATTCAGAGGCGGCCAAGGTAGATTTGGAGACTATGTCAGAGGAGGACCCCAAGTTGTGGTGGACTATGCATGGGCCTAGATCTTTGATTACTACTCTAGCCATTCGTTTGCTGTCCCAAGTTTCTAGTTCTTCTGCTGCTGAGAGGAACTGGTCCACTTATAGCTTCATCCACTCTGTTAAGAGGAACAGGCTTACTTCTAGGAGGGCAGAGAAGCTTGTGGCTGTACATAGTGCCCTACGTCTAGTTGACCGCAACACAACTACATACAAGGAGAGTCCAGCAGCCAGATGGGATGTAGAGCCAGAAGAGCCATCACAGATAGATGATGATCCTACAGAGACAGGGCTGGTTGGTATTGGTTTAGATGAGCTTCAGCATGCGGAGTCTAGCAGTTCTAGTGATGAGGAGATTGGCATGGAGCTTGGAGATGATTAGATCATTAGCAGCATCAGGCCATTAGCCTGGAGCCATTTTGATTTACTATTAGTCTATTAGTATTTACTATTTTCAGTATTTTGTTACTTGTACTCTGTTTTGGAAGTTTGAAGTTTGAACATTGATAATACAGTGATACTTGATTGTAATTATCAAATTATGATTCATGAATCATGATTATGAAACTCAAATTATGAAACATATTGATATAGTTCTTGTTGCATTTCCAATGTCAATGAAATGATATATTATTGCAATGTGTTATTGTGTTTAGAGTTTAGACAATTAAATTATTAATCTTTTAAGTTTTAATTTTCAAGTACTATATGTATTTTAGCGCCACCCCCCCGCCGCCCCCCCGCCGCCGTCCCCCCGCCGTCCCCCAATTTAGGCCCCCCGTCTCCCATCTCGGAAACACGTCCCCCGCCGTCCCCCCGTCCCCGTCCCCGAAACTCCGTGGAACATTGTTGTATACCCATGAGTTCGACGAGTTCTGAAAGAGATTTTCTTCTGGGTATTGATGATTATCGATGAGGAAGGGATTTTGAGGTCTTCCACAGCTTGTTCGGGATTTCGAGATGAAGATTTTTGATGGGCACTGGATTGATGAGTTTTCCTAAGGGAAATTTGAAATTTTTCTAAGGCAAAATGAAGAAAATGTGTTTTCAAGGTGAAATTCTCCAGACGATGAATTTGAAAGGAACTGCCTAGGTGAATTTGCTCAAATTCTTCGTGAAGATGGTCTTCTTGAGCCAGAGATGAATAAAATCAAAGTTGTAAGAGCTCCAGCAGGAGAAATGAATTTCTTGAAGATGCAGTTGAAGTTAATATTGTCAAAAGGATGATACGCCCTTGAGGAGGATGAAGTTTGTCTAAGGCATGAATTTGAACGCTTGGAAGTTAGAGCGTGAAAATCAGGTAAGTAAGTTAAGATCATATTATGAAGTGTTCTAATACTCTTCTCCTTGCTTGTTTTGCAGGAGGAACGTCGAGACCAAGCGGTGATGACTTAAGTGATTCAAGATGATAAATCACAAAGGAAGAAAAGTTGCGAAAAATAACTAAGTGTTGGGACTTAGTATAACTCAAGTGACAAAGAATGGAAGCTTGAGCGAAGTTGAAGAACAACGTCAAGAAGAAGATCGAGAACAATGTGAACGCGTTTCAAGGATGGAATCTTCTAGAAGAATGAGGGACATTATGGCTCATTTATTACCCCACTCTCCTTTGTGGCGGTTTTAGGGCGAATCTTGTTTAGGGCTGAGGTGGCACAATCTGGGCCATCCAGCCGATTGTAATCTGAGCCGTTCGTTCGACTTGGCCAACTATAAAAGGGGGAGTCCCCCTCATTTGTATCTCATTAGAAATTAGAATTAGATCAGAGTTAGGATAGCAGAGAAGGAGTAGAGAGAAATTGATAGAGTAGAAAGTAGAATAGTTTAGATTGAAAAGGAAGGAAAGTCTTCCCTTTGGATACTTTGTAAGAAGTGGTCATGAATGCTTTCATAATAAAAGAATTTTTCATTGATGGTGATCTCTTCTTTGTTGTGAGTAGTTGTTGAGGCTTCTTCGTCCTTCCAATTCACGTAGCGTCTTGAAGTAGCTTAAAGTAAAGTAGATTTCATTTCATGCAAGTACTTAGTAATTGTGGAATGTGGTGCTCGATTTGAACAAGACTCCGCTTGTCCATACCACTAGCGGGCTCGCTGACGGTGGGTTCGCCTTGCGTGGTCAACTGGAACTTTGTGAAACTTAACTTCGATTATGGTTTATATGTTGGCATGCATCGTTGTGATGGTGTCTTCATGCTAAATCGTGATCTGAACATCTTAAGTCACTCCTCTGAAGATTGCACCAATTCCACGGAAGCTATCCGAAGTGAGGCAAAACGGAGCTTGGTTGAAGTCTGTGAGAATTGATCGCCGTGTCCCACGCTTTAGGGTAGAATAGAATATTCTTATCCCTGCACTCATTTAATTTCAGTTCATTTCTGGTTAGGATTAGGAAACTTGTGCTTACTTGCCAAATCATCCAAATCACATGAAAGCCCTTAGTCTACTGTCTGCTGTCAACTGTCAAACAATTGTGTAAGTCCCCTTGAAATACCAGCAAAATCACATCGAGCCAACTAAATCTATTTGCATTATCGGAACCTTGGAGTTGAAAGCATGAACTCACTCGCAATCTTAGCATGTTGAATACTTTGTTCAAGAGAGGATAGAGTATCCGTTGGGAAACTTTATTCTGTGTTGGTGCGGTCTCAAAAACCACGTCAACACTATGTCAAACCCTATTCTCAATAGTGCTCCTATGACTGTAGCAGCATTTGTAGATATTTCTAAGATACACACACATGACTCCACATAGAGCTAGAAATGTTGGGTTAAGGGATGCAAGCTCCTCTCCACCATAGTTCATGACTCCATATTGTGAATTTTGTTTTTGATGCCATGAATATCATAATCAATAAGTTTCTACACCTAAGACAATTGACAATATTTATAAATTCAAAAATGTCGTTTCCATCAATTGAAGCCCGTTTTTTATAATTGTGATTGATGTATACTTGTTTATGTGATGAAAGTAGCCTCTATTTGATTAGTTTATTGTGTCTTTAAAGTTTATCTATTGAACGGTGCATTATAAAAGTTTTAAATCCTTATAAATCTTTATATTTGTAGTTTTTTCAATTTGACAAGTCTTGGCCAAGTTTGCACGCCGAGTCCAAGTCCAAGTCAAAATTCAGCTTGTGAAGTTTGAGCTGAGTCCAAGTCTTGTAACACTAGTTCTCATAGCATTCAAATTTCAAAGCCAAAAAAATTACTAATGCTATTGTACCATCTTTGCAATGTCTCTGTGATATTCATTGTTAGATTCGTCTCAAAAGAGAGATGATCACAAGCTCGTGCGGCCTGCACCACCTCAGAGGTGAATATAGATTGGATAAGCCTCAATCTTATGAGTTTAGGTCTGTCTCATGGGAGCTCGCATCAATGATACAACATCTAAAAGATAAAAAAGGGACACACATCTCAGATCTTCATGCTACAAAAATGCCTTCAACATACCCTAAGGAGTCATTGAATAAGAAATCAGATCTACCTTAGTTCTCATAATAAAGAGGTCATTTAGATACCCATGCTCCTGTTCTGGTTGCAAGTTTAAATATTATCAATACAGCCCTCCCATGGAAGATAGGGTCTATTTTCATAAAGCTTATGAGAGAGAACTCAATCTTAGTGTAATGTCCCCTTTTTCAGCGTGATCTTGTTTGATGATGGTTAGCCTATTACTCGGACTCTCGTAGGCTGACAGTTTCTGGTTAGGGGTCAGTGGTCGTTTTGGTGGGTTCTAACATTACCACTCCTTCACTTCAGTAGTGGATTTAGTGCAGGCATTTGTAGCTCAGTGTTTGCCAGCTTCTGACGGCACGGAAAAATACTGAGTTTCGAGGGAGTTATGATTATTTTCGTGGTTAAGTTAATTATTTAACTTAATGGAATACTACAAAGTCAAATTGACTTTATAAAAGATTAAAAAGCCACTTAAATAAATTAAAAGGTGACTTAAGGATTATAAAGTGATGAAATAAATCACTTAAGTCATATTAAAGGTGCGCTCACTTCATAAAGTGAGAATAAAAACTATTGAAAGAATTTAAATGCCAAAAATGCGTTGCTTTTTGCGAGAAGTGTGTGCCTTTTGATATAAGGAAGAATAAGCAATTCAAACTCACTTATGATTATTTGACATTGCAACTTTCATCTTCTATGTGATTTTGTATGAGGACAAGGGTTTCAAGAAAAACTTCATTGAAGAGCGAGAATTCTTCATTGAATCTATGATTGTGAGGCTATGAGACACCAGTTGAATGATTGCCATTGTGGGAGCTTCATCCAGAAGTTCATTTGTGCTTCATCAGAGTTTCTTTGTGCATTTTACCAGTTTTTAGTTACAGCAGAGGGTTTCTTCCCTAGATCACCATTCCCATCTTTCATTTAGCTCCAATTTTGTTGTTGAGGGTTAAGCCGTAGAATCACTTGTGGAAGCCGTACCAAATCTTGCAAAAGGCGTGTTTCTTCAAGAAAGACGTATGAACCAAGAGGCCAAAACGCCTTTCATTTTGATTGTTTCTTTGCTTCTTCATGGATGTCCCACCTTCTCAGCTCCTTTTCACCAGCTACCGCGTGGGAGAAAGCAGATCTGAGGTCCAAAGGTAGCATTTCATCAGTTTCAGCACACTTTACCTGGCATACTCTGTACTTTCTTATTTAATTATTCTGGAGGTTTCTGGGTACGTTGTTTGTGTATAATCTCTCTGTATGTATTGCCAGATCTTAATTAGACTTGCAGTTGCTCAATAAATTCTTGAATTTCAGTATTATTTGCATTTTTATGCTTTGCGCCCCTTCTACTTTTGTCTAAATTTCTCTCAAAACAAACAAAACACAAAAAAACAAGCAGTTTACACAGGGGTTTGAGTTGGAGCCAGCAGGGCTCTTCACACTTGGGATCAAGGACATTTCAAACCATTTTGTAGCTCAACTGAATATGTTAAGAGGCAATGGTGAATCGGCCACAAAAAAAGTTATCAGGGTTGTAGTTACATATTTGGAATCACAAGCAAATGCAGAGCTTCAAGAGAATTGGAGCAAATAAGGCACGCACAATTCCTAAGTTGCATTGTCAAACTTGTCAAGTGAAACAGATGTATGTTTAGCAATGCCAAAACAAAGACAGCAAAAAAACCATCAACCAATTGCTGCTGACATTCTAGCAAAGATATATTAAGACCAAATGCCTACTTTATAATAGAGATGAATATGCCCCACATCTAGCTCAACCTCTATTGCACTCCTTGTTGAGTTGTCTTGCTGCTTTGCAAGGGGAAACCAAACTGTGACATATAATATTGAATTTAAGATAGAAACTTACAGAAATCGAAATTTCTTAGTATTTGGAACCACTAAAATAATGTCATATTTAACAATAATAAACATCAATGGATTTTTCATAATTATTTTAGAGATGTATTTCAGTCTTATTTTAACCATGTTTTCTCCTAAGTGAACAAAAGCACGTAGGGTCTATGTCATGAATTATGGGTAGAGAGTGTCTTCCTTGGCCACACCAACCTAGACAAGGCCAAGCAATAATCCATGGTGCACTCAAACAGGAGGGATCTAAAGCAGACACTCTAATACCTGCATTTCCCAAGAAGCCAACTAAATAGGCTCTTCCAGCAAACAGGTTGCAGGTGAATCATCGAGTCATCTCCCAATGGTTATAAGCTATAACTGAGGTCAATATTGATGGTTTGGAAACTGGTCCAGACCAAGATGCGTAACTGGGGCCCCAAAAGCTGAGAATCCAAATTTGTATAATGATAATGTACAAACTTTGCTTGTTTTGAGATGGGTAAGTAGTTATTATTAAGGCCCCGCATATAAAACTTTTTGTTTTGTTCTAGCTTAATGATTGGTGGTAAAGAATTGTCCATGAAGTTACCCCTTACAACTTACAAGTAGGCACGGTATGCCCCTACAAACAGTTTAATTGGTTCCCTTCAGACATTCTTATAGGTATAAGTAGCTAAGTTTTCTTATTAATATAAGTATCCATTCTAAAATAATGGTGAAAGCCAAGCAAAGTTTTAAAATAAAAAAAAATAACTTCAAATTAGCTTTCAAAAGACCGCCCATTTATAAGGGATGGCATCCATATATTCAGCAGAAAAAAGGTAAGAAGCATCTGAATAGGTAGATGAAAATTTTAATAAACCTATTTAAGAACAATACACTGTCCTTTTCTCCATTAAAGCACTCCCCCTTTAGAATGAAGGAGAAACCCATTTTTCTTCCCAATAGTCTCACCATAGTTGAGTTTTCTGAAACTTCGACATTGCTGTTAAAGAGGATATTATAGCAATTTAGATAGGTTTGTTTATAATAGTCTAAGAGCACCAAAAAATATCAAAGATTCTCTTGGTGCTTTTTCCTTTATTTAATTTAATATTTGATTCAAAATCATGTTCAGATTTTTTTCATTGGTTCTACTAGTAGAACATATGATTGTAAATTGGTTTACGAAATTAGAACCCACAAATTGAATATTGAAAGTTTCCGTTGTAATCTTGTCATGCTCCCAAAATTGCAACACTAAAGCCTTGAAATACAAATAAATAAATGAAATAAATAACAATATAAATATAAATATTGACAATTTAATATTATAATTATAATCATACTGTAAAACCGTCACTACTAAATATTAAAATATATATTTGATTCAAAATCATGTTCAGATTTTTTTATTGGTTCTACTGGTAGAACATATGATTGTAAATTGGTTTACGAAATTAAAACCCACAAATTGAATATTGCAAGTTTCGGTTGTAATCTTGTCATGCTCCCGAAATTGCAACACTAAAGCCTTGAAATATAAATAAATAAATGAAATAAATAACAATATAAATATAAATATTGACAATTTAATATTATAATTATAATCATACTGTAAAGTCACTACTAAATAATATATATATACATATATATATAAAACTAAATATATCCAATTTATAATACATATCTCAATTATAATTAAGAGTCCCAAAGGGGACAGTGATCAGATTAAGAGGAGCAGCGAAAATATCCCAAAGCATATAATTATCTAAGCGCCCAGGTTGGAGATTAATATAGCATCGATTAAGAGTCATAAGAGGCAGTATCACATGACAGCGATTAATATGTTTTTATAAGGCAGCATAAAGGCAACGTTTGGAATTTAAAAGAAACATATTTTAAGACAGCGATTAAGTGCATGGAGAGGGAGCAATTACTCCTTAATAAAAGGTGATGACCTTTCAAGAGGTCAAAGGATGTATCTCTTTGTAAGAAACATAAAGGACATAATATGGTATAAAAAAGGAAAGGATATGAAATACAGACATGAGGAGATTTATTCAGAAAGAATATATGAGCAGATTGGGAGATAACAAGAGATATAATCAGGAAGGAAAACTACAATAAATCTGCATTCAGAATACAATCAGTAGAGATATAAATATGCAGATCAAAAAAGAGATATATGCAGATCTAACAAGAACATTAAAATAGAAAAGGAAATAAATGAGAAGTCTGGAACATATCTCTGAGTGCAGCAGCAGACATAATCAAATAAGTGCATATAAAATGATCATGGGAATATATAGGAAACCCGGGGACACGTCCCCCCCCGCCCTCCCCTAAAATGCCCTGTCCCTGTCCTCGAGACATCCCGGGGACGGTAGGGGACCGTCCCCTTTTCTGCCAAAAAATAGGGAACACTTTGACCAGATGGGGGGACGGCAGACCCTCCAGGGAATGGCCAGGGGACCGCTGAGTCGTCCCTCGACCGTCCCAAGGACGGCCGGCTGTCCCCCACATCTAAAGTAAAAAATAAACGCCCCTGCCTACATGGCATTTGTGGGCCCCATTGTTTTTGACTCTTTTATGAGGAAAAAAAGGCCTCTCTAACCTTCATTTTATGCATTTGTTTGTTTGAGCAGCCAAGGGTTTGAGAGCAAAAGAAGTTGCAGCCAAGGAGAAGGAGCAGCAGCTTGAAGGAGGAGAGGAGGTTGAAATTAGTGTTGTTGGGAGTGCAAATCCACCAAAGAGGTATGCATTTCCTTTCCCTCTTTATTTTTTCATTTTTTTAAATTTTTTACAAAATCTCAAGCATACATTGTCTAATTTTTATTTTATTTTTACATTTTCAATTGAAAAATGCATTCTAAATATGAAAAACATGAGCAGCAGTGAGGATGGGAGTGATAGTGAAGTTGAAGTGCAAACTAGAAGGGAAAGTGGTGGGGGTGTTAGTGGAGAGCAAAGAAACCCAATCCAATGCCCTTCAACAACCAATACCAATAGCATGGAACACTATGCAAAACACCCATTAAACAAAAAAAAACCATTTCTTCAATATGTTACACCTGTGGGTAAAAGACAAAAAAATTCAGGGGGGAGTAGGGTGTGGTTTTGCCATGTTTGTGAAAAGGAATTTAGGGGCAGCTACACGAGTTAGGTCTCATTTTTTGGGTGAGGTGGGTCATGGAGTTAGAGTGTGGCCTGCATTGACAGATGAACTATTTTTAGAGTGCCAAAAAATTCAAATGGAGTTGGATGGTGGGGTTCAAGGTGGGTCACCTTCTTTCCCAAGTTCACAATCATCTATGCCTACTCCTATTCCTTCCACGGTTGGTAGTAGTGGAGTTGCCTCAAGAGGAAAGAGGAAGGTGAGTGGTAGTGGGAAGGCATCTTCAGTTGAGTCCATGTTTAATAAGCAAGCACAAGAAGCCAGTGAATCTTCCATTGCCAAATTCCTTTTTGCCCAAGCCATCCCATTTCATGTGGCCTGTTCCTCTTATCTCAAACAAATGGTGAAAGACATAGCCAATATTGGTCCTTCATTCATACCCCCTGGAGATCATAAGCTACACACCACCCTCCTAGACAAAGAGTACTCCAAAGTTAATGTGTTAATGGAGGAGATGAGGCAAACGTGGATGAGGACAGGGTGCTCTATAGTGATGGATGGGTGGACTGATGGTAGACGTCGGCCACTCATCAATGTCATAGTGGCATGCCCTGTTGGTTCTTATTTTCTTAGAGTCGTAGATTGTTTGAGGAGACGTAAGGATGCAAACTTCCAGTTTTCCATTTTGAGAGATGCCATAGAGGACGTTGGGGCTGCAAATGTGGTGCAGGTGATCACCGATTCAACACGTGTGTGCAAATCGATTGGGTTGATGGTTGAGAGTACTTATAGGCACATATTTTGGACCCCATGTTGTGTTCATACATTGAACAATGCATTGAAAGACATAGGGAAGTTGGATTGGGTGAAGCAAACGGTGGCAGAAGCTAGAGATATTCAGATGTGCATTTGCAATCACCACACCTCACTTGCTCTCTTCAGAACATTTTCAAAGGAGTTTCTCAAACCTGTTGAGACAAGGTATGCCACTTACTTCATTTTGTTTCACTTTCAATTTGTATTCATAATCTGATTTTGTTTTTATTTTTTATTTTTTAATGAATCATTGAATGTAGATATGCCACATACTTCATCTTGTTGGAGAGGATGCTTGAGGTGCATGAGCCTCTACAACTGATGATGGTCAATGCAGAGTGGACTAAATGGCCTAATGCAAGTTCTGCTCAAGGAAAGACCATCAAACCAAAGATCCTTGATGATGATTGTTGGGCCAATGTGAGGTAAGACATATTAGATGGCTGATTTTCATATTAAATTTCTGATTTTAATATTTTAATTTTATTGTCCAATGTTCCAACTTTTGAAGTTTCTAACATGTCAATTAACTTGTCAACTAATTATTTTGAACTTTTTGTTTGCATTATGCAGATATATTTGCTCCTTCATCTCACCTATTGTAGATGTCATTCAATATGCTAATACAAACTCTCCTAGTCTTGGAGAGATATATGAGACATTTGACAGTATGCTTGGGAAGATCAAGCAAACTATTTCGGAAAAGGATCCCACTTTGGATTTATATGAGCAACACATTAGGCCCATTGTGACGCGGAGGTGGAGTACAATGAACACCCCGCTTCATATGGCTGCCTTTGCTCTAAATCCAAAATGGTATGCACCAAGGGCTAGTAGGGTGCCTCCATGTGATGATCCTGAGGTTTTAGATGGGTTCACAGGGGCCATTGAAAATATTTATCCAACAGAGCAGGCTTCACTACTTCGGACACAATTCCTAGACTTCGCAAATCTTAGTGGCCCAAACTTGAGTACCATAGGCGAGGTTGGATAGAGTTATATTAGCTCAATCAAACCCTATTGGATGATGGACCTATCATGGGACGGATACACTGCAGTTGAAGACACTTGCTACTCGCCTTCTTGCACAGGTTGCCAGTTCCTCTGCTGCAAAGAGGAATTGGTCCACATATAGCTTTATCCACTCCCTCAAGAGGAATAGACTTACCTCTAGACAAGCGGAGAAGCTAGTGGCCGTTCATAGTGCTCTTCGGCTTCAGGATCGACAAACTCTAGCTCTACTGTGGGATATTGATCCCGAGGACGTGGCCCAGGTAGATGAGGAGGAGACAGCTGAGGGTTTGGTTGGGGTTCCGTTGGTTGAGGAGGACCATCACAGTGGCAGTGACTCAGAGGATGACTCTGATTTTGATGCGGTTATGAGAGATGATTAGGGGCAGCAATGCTCTTTGTTTATTCATTGGACATACGATATTGTATTTTGATTTTCATAGCAAACTTTAAAACTATATGGCAGCAATGTAGCCTTTGGGCGTTTTGATATAAGTTTATAAATTATAACTTGGAGGTTGTTTCATGATTCATGTATGTTAATTTTGAATATTGAGTATTGGCATAATGTTGAACACAAATGTTATATGTTAAGGTTCTATAATGTATATTATGCATGCCTTATCCATGTTATCATATGAATATTTAAAATTTCCCTATATTTTTTAAATTTTCCCTATATTTTTATATAGCCATCCCCCGCAGTCCCCAAATTTGGCCTCAAAAATCGAAAACTTGGGGACTCGTCCCCATCCCAGAAACTTGGGGTAACACTGACGTTTATGCAATAATGATGCTTGCAGCAAATTATCAATCCTTATTAGTTACTATTCAATTGAAACTAATCTGTTGTTTCTCTTTAAGCAATATCTTCTAAATATTGAGAACAGATCAATTAAGGATTGAAGACAAGGAAGATACATACTAGCAATCATTAGGAACAACCTGCCCAATCCATCCCAATAGATTATTATTATTCAAAAATATATATATATATATATATTCAGGGGTATATTCTGACAATCAATGTTTTACATTTGTATACATATTGCTTATAGATTATAAAGAATGCTTAGTGTATAATTTCTTATGATAGAATAGGAGATATGCTTGACTGTCTGAAACCCACCTTGTAGGAAGGGCCTGGGGTGTAAGCAAAAGGGGTAAACAAGGCTAAGTAATTAGGCAGTTCTAGAGTTGACTGTAATGGCTCCTAGGACTAGAGGGCACCTACATAGAGAGCCAAGTAACCCACTTACGACCCCCGCCCAATTCCACAAGATGGCAAATGTCTTTAGGGGGTTGAGACATTGATGGGAAAACAGATACAAGCCGCCAAGGGAGAGGGTTGTGGTAGACACCCTCTTAGGCTTGGTGTAGAAATGACTTTGAGCGGACCCATCATGTCCCTTCTCCCAAAATCCTAATATGCTTGCATTATTGATAATCTATGGATGTGATGTAATTGCCTGACTCTAGTAAGTAAGCATATATACTAAGTCACCGTGTTCGAATTTGAATTCGGCAACATTGAAATTCGGATGAAGTTCGACAAGGAAAAAATTAGAAAAGTAAAAAATTTGGATTAAATTCGCCTTATATAATTTTTATTTTTTTAAATATAAGTAATATACTTAAAATAATTAAAAAATAATATTAATATAACTAATATGTTTAAATATATTAATAAAGCTAAATAAATAATAAATATATTTTAAAATATAATTTAAATTTTAAATATTATTAATATATAAATAACAATAAACACAGCAAAATAAATAATAAATATGTTTAAAAATATAATTTAAATTTTAAATATTATTAATATATAAATAATAAAGCCGATAAGGGCATGGTTCGGTGGTCAAGTCGCTTGGTTGTAGTGACGGCCACCAAGGTTCAAACCCTAGCTGGGCCAAAGTGCTCACAGGCCTTGTGCCTTCGCTGGGCCATTGCGCTCGCGGGTTTGGTTGTTTCTTGTGGTTTCTTGTACCTGGTTCATAGCTCTCAAAAGCGTTTACCCCTAATAATATGGGTGCATTGCACTTTTTTAAATATATATATATATATAATAAAAAAATTAAATTACATATTAAATAATAAATATAATATAGTAAAAGTTTTATTTATTTATTTTAAAATATTAAATTTTAACATTATGAATAAAAAACAAAAATAAATCACAAATGGACATTAAATTAAAGTTTAGGTTTTTTCACGAAAGGCTTTTAATTTTGTTATTATCATGCGAGCACTATAGGGGATAGGTGGCATTTCTTATTCTCAGATAGAGAGGAGTTCAATTCCGAACAGTCACAGTCATGGTTATTGGCGAGTGCATCAATCCACCTCCCCGTCGTCGCACGAACCCTAACACTATAGTTCTTTCTTCAGCTAGCGATTCCAACCCCAGAGATAGTAGGGCAACTCCTCCATACTACTCCTTGACGAAGCCACAAGCATGCTTGATGCGAAGTCTAAGAAAACTATACAGGATGCCTTGGACAGGATGGTGAAGTCCAGGCAACAGACGTTGTCGCGCACAGGCTTTCCATTATCGCCATCATCGATGATAGAAAGGTGGTCGAACAGGGCTCCCACAAGCACAGTCACAATCAAGGTTTCATTGTTGACGGAGGCCATCCACCGTTACAGTCCGGAGCTCCATTTTTCTAAATACGTTTTATTTTAAAAACTTATGCCATTTACTCAAACGAATATAGGCGAATCTCAACAAATTTTTAATCTTGTTTTGAAGTCAGCCGAATTTCGAACCTCATGGTTGAAATTCAGCGAATGCGGTGACTTAGCATATATATATTGCATATATTGTTCATGTGGTGATTGTAGGATTCAAACCTAGGATTGCATCATTAAAGAGATATTTATTCGGTAAGACAAACTCCTAACCCCAATTTGCTGCAATTGGTGATCAGTATGCAAATTCTAGGGAAAATCAGGAGAGAGACATTACAATTGGTATTAGAGCATGTTCTTGCCAACCTATGGGACATACCCACATTAACCACCGCTCAATTAGAATTAACTATTCAGCCTTCTTCTTAAGTAGGCCAATAATGCGTGCACGTCTTCCATGTATATACTTTGTGACTTACACGTATTCATGTGTATACTATGTGATTTACGTGTATTCGTACTTTGTGACTTACATGTAATACTTGGTGACTTGTGTGTATTCATATGTATACTTCCTAACTACGTATTTTCAAGTGTATACTCTGCAGCTTACGTGTATTATGACTTGTGTGTATTCACATGTACGCTTCATGCTTCTTGTGTATACTCCATGCATTACGTGTATTCACATGTATGCTTCATGCTTCCTGTGTATACTTTATGTATTACGTGTATCCATGTGAATACTTTGCGACTTACATGTATTGATGTATACCTTATGCCTTACATGTATTCAAATGTATACTTTGTGATTTACGTGTATTCAAGTGTATACCTTGTGATTTACTTGTATTCAAGTGTATACTTCGTGACTTATGTGTATTCAAGTGTATACTTTGCAATGTACGTGTATTCATGTGAATACTTTATGACTTACATGTATTCATGTGTATACTTTATGACTTATATGTATTCATGTGTATACCTTGCAACTTACATGCATTCATACTTTGCGACTTATGTGTATTCATGGGTATACTTTGTGACCCACATGTATTCCAGCAAATACTTCATGACTTACGTGTGTTTATATGTGTGTTTCATATCTTATATGTATTTATGTGTCTTTCACATGCATGCTACATGTATTGAGTATGTTCATGTGTTTGCTTCATGCCAAATGTGTCTTCAACAAAGATTACTCCATGGGTGTTTATAATTAGTTTATTATGAAAATGTCAAAAACTTTGCCTATCAAAATGCTTCTTGAGTTGAACAAACAAAATAACTTATCAAAAATTAAATAATGAGGAGTTGTAACTATTGATGTGAAAAGGTGTGACTCCCTCAAATTTGTGATGTAAAAGGGAGAGCATTTCATCCATACCATTATTTGAGGGATCCAATTAAGGATACAACCTTAAGTAATTTTGCAAGAGACTTAAATTAGGTGTGAAAATGTGAAAAGTTGTGACCCTTCAAATATGAAAGACTATGACTCCCTCAACAATAAGATATAAAAAAGGGGAATCACCTCCTTATAAAGAAACCATCAATAGGAAATAGATCTAACAATCAACTTGGAGGTAAAAGTATTGTTATGAAAGGCAGCCATGAAGGGTGATTCATTAACTATGAAGGGTGGTGACTCCTTCAAGGAATGAATATAAGGGATGAATCAATTCGTTGACATTCAATAAGCAATCGTCACTTATCTTTCCCTCAAGAGATCAAGCAATCGTCACTCATCGAGAAATCAAGCAATTAAAATATCAAAAGATTTTCCAAGGCAACAACACAATTGATTCAAATAAAGAGTAATTTGTTAAATGTACAATCAAGTTCATACCACATATAATCTACCTTGTAACCTACAAAGTTGATCTAGTAAACTTTACCTTGTGAACCAAATTCACCCCTATATGTAATATCTGGGGTAGATCATCTCATCCAAGGTCTTCTTCTAAGCTCTTCTTCTTGATTAGAGTAGTTCTACATTCATTAACTTGATACAAATCAAGCTACAACAAAGTTATTACACATGCTAAGTTACATCATGGGTCCATAACCCACAAATCCCAAGATCATCCTCACATTTCAAACTTGGGGATAAACTGATATTGTTTAAAATGAATTAGATAAGATAAACAATACCTCCCCAAGATATGACAATAATCTTAGTGTCAAACATGGGACATGTCAAATTTTACAAGAGGATAGATGATAGGATAATAATCTTAGTGCCAATCTCCACTTACTACTAGATGATAGAAGTTGAAGGTTTACTATATGCTTGTTTGGCTGCCAATTTAGAAAATGAATGGATTATTATATTTGGTTAGATTATTATTAAGCATCTATTTGACAACTCAATAAGTGAAAATATTAACAAAAAACTGTTAGGAAAGATGTCTCAACCTTGCATCCTAATGTTAAGAACCAAAAAGAAATGCAATTTTTAGACTACATAAAACAAAAATGCAATTTTCGAGGCTCTAGAGGTCAATTTTGGGCCTGAAAAAATGTTGAAATGAACCTTAACTTGTGCAAGCTAGTTACAGCAACATGGATCACTTTGAGATCTTCAATTTCTAAAAATAAAGGCTCAATCAACATCCTGGATCAAAAAT
The DNA here is from genome assembly GCA_007258455.2 of Sequoia sempervirens. Taxonomy (NCBI): domain Eukaryota; kingdom Viridiplantae; phylum Streptophyta; class Pinopsida; order Cupressales; family Cupressaceae; genus Sequoia; species Sequoia sempervirens. The sequence goes on from VDFB02051385.1 coordinate 57,757, forward strand.
TATGGCCTTCAAAGTTGGGTCTCCCAAAACAAACGTAAATGTATTTATGATGTGTATGAGAGCTATAAGAGAGAATTACACTTGTTGACCAACTTATGACGTATGGTATGAAATGTCATAAGGAATCTTTGAATGGAGATAATGGAGAGCCCAATTTGGTGGGTTGAATCGCTGCTTCATTTCAAAACCTAGAATGTAGGTCATGAAGCTTCATACAAAAAGATAAGTTCCTTAACTATTAAAATGTGCCAGGGGCACACTAGGCATAATGTTCATAGAACAAGAGAGAATAGCCACTTAAAGATATTTTTCAGAGCATCACAAAGTATTCCACTTATAACAATGTGCAATGAGTTTAAATACTTCTATGAGGCTGACTATACACCAGATAGAGTAGATAAGAAAAGACAATACCAACAGTAACCATTATATAACAAAAGTGAACAACAAGAAACAATGTCTTTCTGATATTTCTGATGGGGAAAGGTTTTACCCACAAGAATTAAGGGGCTCTCAGCCTGCTTAAGCTCAAGGCTTGGGCCTTTTGATTGGCTATAAATTATAATAAGCTGCATCTTGCTACCTTGTTTATGTATGAAGAGCACACAAGAAATACTAAGAGGGGGGGGTGAATCAGTATTTCAACTTTTTAAAACTTAAGACCATATGAAATAGAAATCAAAACAGCAAGAGCAACATAAAACACCATGAACACCGAGATTACGTGGAAACCCTTTCGGGTAAAAAACCATGGTAAAATATTGCTTTTATTATCTTCAAAAGGCACCAACCCAGATACACAAGTGAGCACCAACTCTTCCGAAGCACCAACTCCGAAACGACTGAAGCACCAACTCCAGTGTAAGCACCAACTCACTGATGATTTCAAAACACTGAGACACTGATCTCAAACGTTGCCTTCACTTGAACAGTGAGACTCATACTTGTATAACCGCTGTCCAAACTCTGAATCAAACTCAGAAAACTTTTATTCAAAACTCAACTTCATCATGATTCACAAGCTCCCGCACATAGACTAAGCACGATGACTGAGAACACCCTTACCAATTTCTGATTCACAACACCCTTGAATGGATGAACTGGAAAGCTGCAAACAGATCTCCAAATAGTCTGAAACACACTGCAATACACAGTATAGCAAATGAAATTCATCCAGCTATCTATCAATCTAACCCAAACTCAAACAACACCAACAATAACACTTCCAGCACCCTCCAGACCCGCTAGAAATGAAAACTAACAAGTCTGATATGATTGTCTGGGTGATAGCAGGTCTGAAACAACACTATTGCAGGACCAAACAACCCTTTAACTCTTCCAGAACTCGTCCTATGCAACCAGGTACACTTCTGATCAAAGCCAAAAACCAAATTGCACAACCCCAAATGCTACCAGTCTCTACCAATGAAATAAACCCAACATATAGGAAATTCACCCTCTCACGACTTCACATAGGACCTAATGCTGCTCAAGCCAGTATATATGATTCCGCCACATGACTCCTCACACAAAGTCTGAAACTGCTCACACAATCAGGTCACCGCATATGACAAAGACCAAAATGTTTTTTTAAAACACCCGATAAGAAGATGCAATAACAGATTCCAAACTCATGGTCGCACAATCACTCACAAAGCTCAGAATAAATGTCACTTGTTGCCCGTTACAATATAAGGAATGGAGACACCAAAAGAAAAACGACTCGGCTAGCTATTTTCTTTTTTTTTTTACTACATATGTATATCCTCATACTCGCTTCATACAGGTTCATCGAACCTTTTATTTCACCAGATTTTTAAAAATAAAAAACACCACCTCCAATTCTCGTGTAGCCCGCACCATCAAGAGGAAAAAACAGAACGCTACTCAGCCCGTGCTACATAGACAAATATTGATGGCATATCCAACGCAAACATCCAGCAAGAACAAATGATATCACTGAGTCTTAATATATGCATTAAATCTCCATGTCACACAGAAAAATGCTTCTCCACATGGTCCGAGAACTAAATACATCAATTCACCGTTGTCCAAGAAAATGGTGATTCCTTTTTAAAAATAAACAATTCTTTTTAACACTGCCTTCATTGAATTTAAGCCACCCCATTCACGAAATAAAAAATTCACGACTTCATTATATTCAACGCACACACCAAGCCAATATCTTAAAGACTAAAGATAGTCTTTTGTTGCCATAACGTATGGACTGCCAAAGATTTACGCAACCTCAACACAAGAATAGTTTCATTAAAGATTTTTTTTGTCTGCCCTTAAAGAAGACTAGGTAATTAATATATGAAACCGTCGCTGTGCAGATCTGACCAAAATAACTAAGCCGCCCTTTACATATTCACAAGAGAATATACAAGCTGCCTAATTCAAAAAGGAAGATCTGTATTTAAATCTGACGAGAAGTTCAAGGTGTTAAAGTCATTTACTATAGAAACTGTCAATTTATGACTTGGTATATGACATCACATTTGCTTATTAAAATAATATCTTTCTATTTTTGACGTTAATGATCATCTCATTGATGTTTCTAACTTCGTCCTTTGTAAACGATTGTTTCTTTTAGAAACATCGTATTTTGTAATCTATTTAAGGAACATTCGTTCCTCTGTTTTAATATACAACAACATCGATTTTGTAACATGGTATCAGAGCCCAGGCAAATAATTCTGAAAAATTTATAATTTCTTTTCAAAATTATTTTTGCTTGAAATCTTTCAAAATTATTTTGGGAAAATTTGGAAAAAATTTCAAGGAAATTTCCCGTAAAATTTTTTAGTTTTTGAAAAATTTAGACTTTTTCGAATTTGTTCTTGTTGGGCTCCCAGGTCGTTTTTCTTGCGAAGTTTTTTTGAAACTCATGAGTTTGAAGGTCGTGATTTCTTCTGCAAACAAAGTGACGAGATTCAGCTTTCATCTGTTCTTGTTTGCCAGTGTTTTGCTCATACCCGCGCGACCTCCTGGGCAATTTTCATCCTGCGCCTTGTTGTCTTCTCACTCGCGCGACTTGGTTTGTGGGTTTTTCTTCTGCTAGCCACGACGACATTCCTTTTTTTTTCTTTTTCGTGGCTTTGTTTTTGCAGATCGGAGCCCTCATCGCGCAACCTCTGTTGATTTGTCCGTGGGTTTGTTTTCTTGCATGACGCCTCTCTTTTCCGCGAAGCTTCAAGGCCCGTTTTTGCTTGCAACCTATGCGCGACCTCTGGTTCTTCGCTCGCGTGACCTTGTTTCTTTATTTGTGCCATCGCCTCTTTCATCTACACGCGATCTGGAGTTATCTTTCGTCTGCGTCCGACCTGCCCGGGCCTTCTTCCAATGTGTTTTTTCTTGTTTCTTCAGCAAAAATCTGCTCGCGTTTTGGCACGATTTCCTGAGCACGACCTTCTTGGTTTTTGTCATTTGCTGGGCATGAATTTGCTTATTTCGTGAGCACGATTTTCTGTATTTTTTTGGGCACCTTCTATTTTCCAGATTTTTGAAGGAAAAACGACTGGGGTTTTGCAAATAAACCCTCTGTTTGAAGTCAATTTTTTTTTGTCTGCGGCTAGGGTTCCAAACCCTCTGTTTTTTTAAGCCGACAATCGATGTTCTGGGTTTATAATTTTGTCCCTTTTAAAAAATTATTCTGGGTTTTTAAATATTTTTTTGTCCCGTAAAAGAAAAAAAGCATCTTAAGGTTCGGGGTGGGTTTTATAATTTTGTCCCTTTAAAAAATTATTCTGGGTTTTTAAATATTTTTTTGTCCCGTAAAAGGAAAAAAAATCTATCTTTTGGGTTCCGGGAGGGTTTATAATTTTGTCCTCAAAAATTACGAGTTTTTCTCCTGTATACCCTTGTCAGGGTTTCTGTCATTCGGGAGGGCTCTCTGGTTTTTACTGTTTTTTCCGAAAAAACGATGATTTGTAATCTTGGGTTTGGCGATTTTTTCCTCAAAAATCATGGTTTGGTGCAGTCAGTTTTTTGGTCGCAGCTAGGGCAAATATCTGCACATCTAGCTTCTTGCAGTCTGTTCTGGGGCGTCATGCTCATCTACAGAAGATTGGAGGATTTGCCGATTTTTCCTCAAAATCGTAGCAGCTGTTCTTGGTATGTCTCTGGTTACAGGGAGGGACAGTTTTTCAACTTCAGGTTGGACGGTTGGTGTTGTTATTTCCAAAAGTTCTGCAGTTTTTGGGAGGGTTGGTGGCAGACTCCTCTCAAGTGGCAGAGTCAGTGGCAGGCTCTTGTTTTTTGTTGCAACAACGTTCTGAGAAGAAGGGGGCACCCTTCACTGTTATCTCGATAGTTAGAATGATGATCATTAAGGGAGGGTATTAAAATAATATCTTTCTATTTTTGACGTTAATGATCATCTCATTGATGTTTCTAACTTCGTCCTTTGTAAACGATTGTTTCTTTTAGAAACATCATATTTTGTAATCTATTTAAGGAACATTCGTTCCTCTGTTTTAATATACAACAACATCGATTTTGTAACATTGCTGACTTAGCATTTGACATGCCAAGCAAGCAGCTGAAGCAAGCAAACAAGTAGGTGAAGTAGACAGGCAAGCACCTCAAGTAGGTAAGCAAGCTCAAGCAAGCAAGCAGCGAGCTCAAGCAGGCAAGCAGCCAGCTCAAGCAAGCAAGAACTTTGACATCAATGACAAAATACTCAACAATATAGAATCTCATCATGATAACAACTTCACCTCTAAATAAATTGATCCCATTTTATTTATCCACTCTAAAACAAATCGATAAAATGCTTAGACACATGCTTGCAGTCATAAAGTGAGTGGAGCATATGCTAACCAAAAATACCATAAAAATATGCCATTTCAAAGAACTATGGAAAGTTTTTAAAATAACTAATTGTAAAAACATAAAACCTGAAATATTATTAATATTTTATTGGCTATCTACTGAGTAGTAAAATTTATAAAAGTGCCAAATCTGAGACATTTTTGATATTTTAATCAGTTGTAGCCTCAAAAATATTTTGCTTTTGTTTTCCAAAATAACATTAGAGCACAAACTGGTATCAGAATCTCTCTCCCACACATTCCCACCTTGTGAGCTTCATTACCTTAGTGCTGAACATACAAATGAAAGATTGTGCAAGAAGGTAATTCAGCACCTCAAAGACATGATAAAAGATAAACAAACAAGAAAATAATAAAGAGGTAGAAGTTTTATAAGTTAAAACATAAAAAATTGCATATGTTAACCCCAACAAACAGGCACAATATGTGAACAAATAAAAGTACTTCCCTGCCAAAAGTTGAAAACAACTGGGGAGCATTTTTGGCCACAATTCCTCGTCACCATGGGATATAACTTATAAGACATGCATCTTTGAGCATCTATGTTTTCACTAGTAAAAATACATACCCAAAAGAACTGGAGGTGAAAATATCCATTTTCTAAAATGTTCAGGAAATCAGTTTAATAACTCACAGTGAGCTTCGATAGACCTTCAATTCCTTTTAAACTCTGAAGACAATTTCCTGCAACTGAAAGCCATTTTAGGTTTGAACACAACGCAAGTCCCTGTCCAATGTCATGAAAGAGTAAATGTATGTCGTGAAACTTGCTCAGAAGCTATTGCCAAGTATACAACATAACAAGTTGGCATGCTAAGCTCAATATTTAACTTTGAACTTGTATTTTATTCTGATAAAAAATCACAAGAATGCACAAAATAGATGCATAAATCCCAAGTTATCATGCTCATAGCATAAATTGTGTGTCAAGTATAAAGCTGAAAGTTCTAGCTAGATGCAGTTTTAATTGATAATAAGTTTTACATTCATTAGAAAACAATGCATACCAGAATTACTCAGTAATATTTAGTATTTACTATGCACAAAGAATTTCTCCCATTGAAGAGGGAGAATTCACAAGATGGAAATGAACTTATACGCACAAGTACCATAAAGCATGCATGAAATCTAAAAGGAGGATCAAAGTTATGAAATTAAATTTTCAAACAATAAACAAAACATGAAACTAGTTGTTACCAAATATATAAATAAAAAAGTGACGCTTATTAAAATTGTAAATACTTGTCAACCTGTTTGCAGATGGAAATTGATGGATTTACATCCTGATTTAGACATTCTTTAATTCTGAAACTAACAAGGAGAACAAGTTTTAAATGTGGGCAAAGAAAACACAAATACTACAAATTTTGTGCCTCCAAGCAACATTTCGAGCAAGCCCATACATGGAAAGAAGAGAACCACAATAAGTCAAAAACGAAATCCTGGTTCCCCATAGATCATGCCTTGGCATATCCTCTGTTTGCATTATGATTTGCAATACATCGACCAAGGATGAATTTCAGTTAAACTTTATATATATTATCAAGTCAGTTCTTTTTTCTTTGATTTGTTAGCTTCAAATGTAAATTAGTTTTCCTACCATCCAATTTATGAATAAATCAGAGTATAAAATTAATCTGCAGTTCAAACGATCAAAAGATTTTTACTGAAAACAAATAACAAGAATGCAAGTTTGTTATGATCCCAAAAGACAACAAGACCTTGAATGGTCATTACCACATTAGATTGCAATTAATGTTTCTGTCAGTTATCAGATCTATGTAAGTGACAGCTTATCATACTTTTTGTTAGTTAATGGAGTTATCATACTTTTTGTCGGTTAATGGAGTTGCAAAAATCAATTAGCCCACATGCAAAAGACAACAGAGCCAAGGTCAGACATTGGCTATAAATAGGCCGTGGATGTCAAAAGGGCTCAATTCAGACATTGGCTAAAAAATAGGCTCATACACATTAGAGTGTGGCATGTGTTAGGGTTAAAAAAAGTTCTGTGAGCAGGTTTGTAGAGACTGTATCATGGCCAAGTGCATTGATCAAATGGCACTTCGAGGCTTTCTTGGCCTGAGTTGGCACCTATAAGTCCTCAGAATATATATACGTATATACATACATACATACATATATATGTACACATATATATATACACACATACACACATACATACATACATATATACATATACATACATAAATATATACATATATATATACATATATATACATATACATACACACACACACACACACACACACACATATACATATGTTAGGAGATATATACATATGCTTATATTCTGGTCTTAAGCTATTAAATCCCCCATTGAAAACGTATTTTCCCAAACTTTGAAATTTTATGTTAAGGTTCAAATTTTCTCTGACTAGAGTTCCTGATTTAGCAGTTAGAGCAGGGTATGGTGGGGACCTAACAGAGTACAAAATAGCAAAGCTATGCCCATTCTGTGAATGTTATTAGTGCTCAATTTAGATTAGTTGGCACCATATCAAAAGAAACCTCTTCCATTTATGAAAACTACCATCATATATAATTAAAACAAAATTTAGTGTACAGAGTTAGGAGAATTGACAAAACTTGACTTCCCATGACTACCAAGCATCTATCTGTGTTGGGCCCCTCCACCAGAATGTTAAAATTCTTTCTAAGAAGAATCTAGCTCTGCAGAGTCTAATTGATGCTGATTTTGGTCCCCATGAGAAAAGGTTGGAGATGCTTGTTTTGAACTTAAACAAATATATCTTTTATCATTTCCAAAAGCACAAAGATTTTGCACCTTTTGTTATGAATGACAATATAGATCCAATATTCAATGATGACATTTAATGATTGAAAGAGTTTGATCAAGGTTTCGGGACCCATGGTTCAGTTCATAGTTCACAAACTCAGCGTGTTGCCATGTACTCACTGCTTTTTCCTCCTCTGAGTTTTTTCTAACTTTAACTCGCCAAGTTTTTTTGGCGATTTTTCACTAAACTCATTGAATTTTTGGGCGAGTACTTGCTAAGTCTGGCATGCCAACTTGTGCCACACCAGCAACACAAGAAAAACACTAAAAGATGTGGATTTTTGCCTCCATAAGCCCTATTTGGCTATGTTGAACACACACAACTGCATTAGAGCATTCTAAAGCAAATTGGAAGGATTTTTCAGGGAATTTGAAGAAAAATTTTATAATATTTTGGATTTGCACCAGGTTAGTTCATTTATATTTTGCCTTTTTTTCTAGCATATAAATTTATAAATTATTTCTAGTTTTTAAGTATGTATAATTTACTAAATTTGTTTGTTGATTAAAATTTGAATGATTTGCAGTTACACAAATTTATTTGAATCGTTTTTTTTTTTTTTAATATAGGGGTTATGTTTTAGGGTTAAAAGATGTTTTTTTTGTCAATTTAGTTAATTCATTTGCTATTCAATTATCATTTTATCGTAAATATATTTCAATTTTTTTAAATGCATCTAAATTTTACATGATTTTTTTCTTAATTTGTGTTTGAATTGCTGTATTTTTTTAAACACTATTTTTTTGTTTTTATCAATGTTGTAGGTTAATATACAATGGCATCCAGCTCTACATTAGGTTCAGAATCAACAAGTGTAAGTCATCCCATTAGAACTAAACCCCCTATAAGTTGTGACCCCACTTGGAAACATGCCATAACAGGACCAATAGCGGAGCCTATGAATTGTAACTCGTGAACAAAGAAGCTTAGTGGAGGCATCAATCTCCTCAACTACCATCTTGTAGGAATTCCTAATAGCGATTTCAGGTCATGTGCAAAGGCCCCAAAAGAGGTGAAATGAAAGATGATAGCACTTTTTACATTACTTGGTGAAAAGAACTTGGAGACAGCCAAGGCACAAGAAGCCATAAAAGCAACTATTGCTCCTAATTTGCTAACAAAATCCGAAATATATATGACAGACATTGTGGGCTCTAGTTTCAGTCCACACATACGTGGCACATCCACCTCATCTAGTTCAAGTAGAGCTCAATCACATGAGCTTTTTATGCCTATAAAACATACATAGAGCACAAATTTTGTTGGAAGACACAAGGTGGTACAAGGAGACACAAAAACGCAGATAAGGCATGCACAAATTTTTGGTATTACAAAAGCCTTCCCTTCAACATGGCACAGAGTCCATATTGAGAGTATTTGGAGACAACATTCAAGGAAAGAGTACAAGGCACACCCTCCAAAAGATTTAACCGGGAGGTTGCTCCAAGATACTATCGCCAATGCAAAAATAATTGTGTAAGATTAAAAGAAACAATGGCAAAAATTTGGATGCACAATTCTTTTAGATGGGTGGACGAATGGAAGGATCCACACCCTCATCAATTTTTTAGCGGCTTCAAATAGTGAGTTGACCTTCTTGAAGTCAACTGATGTCTCCAACAAAATAAAGAACGCAAAAACTTTGAGCTTAATTTTGGAGGATGTTGTTTTAGAGGTGAGCATACAAAATGTTGTGCAAGTTTTTTACTCACTGATGAGCACATGCTTATACTGAGAAGGGGGGGTGAATCAGTATAATACAATCTTTTACTTTTTAAACTAACAATCACAATAATATCAATTGCACAATATCATTCACATATAAAGAACATTGGAATTTACATGGAAACCTTTGTGGGAGAAAACCACAGCAAAATATTGTTTGATATTAAAATCTCTTACAATCTTTGTAGGCACCAACCTACAGGAGACACCAATACCCTCTTATACGATTTGTGAGCACCAACCCACTGGAGACGCCAATCCCCACAAATGAGCACCAACTCAACAAGAGACACTGATCTTTTTGATATGAGGCACCAACCTCATCAATATGGGGCACCAACCTCTCCAATAGAGGCACCAGCCTCTTCAATGGAATCTTGTCTTCTTGAGAATAAATCTTCTTTACAAACAGCCCTTAGTGATCTCCTTTTATATTCTCCTTCTCAATTATATTTTATATCTGCACATATTCTTCTTATAATTCTGCCATAAACTCTTCTTACAAATCTGTCATAAATCCTTCTTACAAATCTGCCTTCAACCTTTCTTTAATGATCTTCCTTTTATCTTCTCATTTTTGCTCTTCTCACTTCTACTTGCAATTATCTTTTATATCTTCATAACCTAGTGAAATGATGCATCTCTTAGAATAGACATGTCTCTTCATATATATATTATTTCTTTAATGGCCATGGCTCTTCAACATGTCTCTTGACTATTCTTAACCAAATCTTCAATTAATATTTATTCTCTTCATTCTTCTATACTCCTCTTATTTACTTTATGCTACATATTATAATTCCATACACTTCTTCTTTGAATGATAAAACCTTCTCTCTTTTATTCCTCACTCACTCTTGAATGTTAAAACTTTCACATACTCTTCATCTCATGGAATGATTTCTCTTATATATCGTGTCTCATCATGAGACACAACCTTTCACTATACCCTTGTGACTCTTGGTTAAAACTAAACTTTATTTAATTAATTAATTTCTTTATCTTTACACACACTTCTCTTTTCTTATCTTCTTATTTAATCTTCTCACATCTCACACTACACGCATCTTTCTCTTCAACTTCTCTTTACATTTATATCCTCCTTATGCCTCTTCATGAAGGGAGGCATTCCTTACAGAAGAGACAACCTTTTGAATGATCATGTCCCTTTGTTAACAAACTTCTCTATGCTGCCCTTTGAGTCTTTATTAATTTTTTCTTTTAATGCTTGATTTCTTTCCTCAATCACTGCCCATAAATTGTAAATTTTAGTGAATAGATTATATGCACAGAAAATTAATTCAAAATCAGACACAATAACACAGCAGATACCCTGGGAAAACCCTCCTCTTGAGGGAGAAAAACCCAGCAACAAAAGTTCTCTCTTATAAAAAATAATGGCAACAATTCTCTTTACAATGAGGCCAATCACAAGGCCAATATTCAGCACCTATACCAGATGCAATAACAGATGAAGATCTGCACTTCCTTGGACTGCTAAATCTGCCCTTAAGAAATTCGCAATTCTGCTCTTGAAGAAATTCGCACTTCTGCTCTTGAAGAAATTTGCACCTTAATGAGAGAATGAATAGAACTTGCTTGATGATAAAGAGATGAAGGTGACCTTGTATATATACAAGTGTGAGAGAGGTCGCGCCTCTTCATATTACAAGGTCGGCCAGAATACAATAATATAATTACAAATAATAAATACAAATCATAAGGAAGGTCGGCCCAAGAGAAATTATATTGTTGCCAAGAGAAGCGCATATTCTCATTAAATGATACATATAAATAAATAGCCGATAGGCTACATTTATTTATGTCTTCACTCGTGGCTGGAAGGATGAACCCGAAGCTGCTCAATAACATTAACACTCCCTCTCAGCTAGGGAGAGAACTTCCAGCTGCTCAAGACAAATCACCTCAACATGATGTTAGATATCGCCTCAACACGATATCAACCATAATGGCTACAACCATACTATGGTGTGTACAAGTGTTCATCACTTGCGTGATGTTGTCACCTCAACGTGACATTCACAAGTAGAAAATGTGTCATGGAGTCTCACACATGACATCCACCATGACTCAGGCTCAGTGGGTGGAAACAAGGGCTTATACCTCAAATTCCTCTGTCTCAGAGGAAAATGCATTAACAAGGGCTTACACCTCAAATTCCTCCGTCTCAGAGGAAAATGCATTAACAAGGGATTTCACCTCGAACTTCTCTCTCAAAGAAGAACTCATTAAACAAGGCTCACTGATACTAAGACTCTTACTCAGTCAAGGCTGGATTCTCCACCATACCAAGCTTATCTCGAAAGTACACAAACTTTATCCTGGCGAGAGGCTTGGTGAGAATATCTGCCATCTGCTCATCAGTGCTGATGTACCTCAACTGTACAGCCTTCCTCAATACCATATCCCTAATGTAGTGGTACTTGATCTCAACATGCTTGGTTCTGTCATGAAACACAGCATTGACAGAGAGCTTCACACAACTCTGATTATCACAATGAATGATGGTAGGCTTCATTGATTGTGGGAACAATCACTGAGGAGCTTCCGGCCATCTGCTTCTCGAGGTTGCCATACAAGCTACAATGTACTTTCGGCCTCTAGCGTACTTAAAGCTCTGAGGATGGTTGGTTCCTCGCGCGAGGAAATCGCCATGAGAACCCAAGTGACAACAACGGAGGTGCTCTTAGATCACGTGACACAACTTTGCCCAATCGAATCCCGGTAAAACCATGTAACTCCAAGTGCATCACGAAGATACCTCAGCCATATCCAAGCATTGCCCGCGCAAGTATCTCGGGATATGTTTGGCTCTGTAGATGTATCTGTCTCGGATCACACATAAACTGACTCAGTGCGCTCATAGCATAACAGATATCAAGTCTAGTGTTAACTAGATACATCAAGGACCCAATCAGCTGTTTATACAATGTAGGATCCACCAAGTCTGAACTAGCTGCAACTTCCTTCAATTTATGTAGGTTGGTCTCCATAGGTATAGACATGGATTTACAATCCATCATACCAAATCTCTTAAGTATATCAATGGTGTACTTCCCTTGACTTAGAATCATCTCATTTGGTTTCTGCCAGACTTCTAAGCCAAGGAAGTAATGCATGAGCCAAGGTCCTTCATCTCAAATTAAGTCCAGCTCCCATACTGCTTACGCCGAGATGGTGCAGTCCTCAGTGGAATCGGTCGTCAACATATAAAACCAAAATTAATGCATCACCATTGATTACCTTGAAGTAGAGATTTGAATCAGCATCATTCTTTAAGAAGCCCAAACTTGACAGGTACCGATCAATCCTTTCGTACCATGCACGAGGAGCCTGCTTAAGACCATACAAGGCCTTCTTCAGCTTGCAAACATGTGACTCGTTCTCATGAACCTCAAATCCATCAGGTTGCTCTATATAAACCTCCTCCTCAATTACTCCATTGAGAAAAGTTGTCTTCACATCCATCTGGTGAATCTTCCATCCTCTAGATGCAGCAATAGCAATGATGGTTTTGACTGAAGTGTAGCGAGAAACAGGAGCAAATGTTTCATCATAATCAACTCCCTCTTTCTGAGAAAACCCACGAGCCACAAATCTTGCCTTGTACTTCTCAATGCTTCCATCTGCAGCATGCTTAATCTTGAATAGCCATTTAGAAGATACCACAAACTTGCCCTCGAGTCTAGGAACAATATCCCAAACATCATTTTTAAGAATCGACTGATACTCCTCTATCATAGCATCTCTCCAAACTTGAAGACTAGATGCTTCCTCAACACAGGTAGGCTCGGATTCTATAATCTGACTCATCAAGGCAACATAACTAGAGAACTTATGTGGCCTTTTGCTTTCTCTGAATGTACCTCTAGGAGTTGCAAAGCTTTCAGCCTCTTGCATAGTACGACTGGCCCATAGAGGTCTCTTTCTCCCAATAACAATGTCAGTAGGCCCATCAGTAGGTTCCAAGGGTTCAACAGGATCAATATCTTCTTTTGGTTGAAGTCTCCCTCTGAATCTCAAGAGTATGAATTAAGCTTTATCTGAGGGAGACTCTTCATTATCAATCTCCATATGAATCCCCACAACGGATCTCCTGAATGCAACATCTTCCTCGAGATGTGACATCCCCTTGCGATCTCGTGCATCTTAGGCTTTGGAATGTAAATTTTTGTAGGCTTTGATGTCTCCACTTTGTAGCCCACAAATATTCCCTTCTTGCGAGAAGGCTCAACTTGGTTCTCTTTTCCTTGGGAACATGAATATAGACGGAGACATCAAAGATCCTCAAATGGCGGCTTGGGGCTTCTTCCTGTGAGGCTTTAATACGGAGTCATATTCTCCAAGATCTTATAGGGACCGATTCACGAACATACACAAGCTGTCACCGGGCTTACTTGCGCGCTGAAGGTTTGCAAATCTTGATCATGGATCATGGCCTTTGTTGCTTCCATGATCGTTTTGTTCTTTCTTTCTGCAACACCGTTTTGTTGAGGATTATAGGGAACACAGAACTCCCTCTTAATCCTTGCATCAATACAAAAATTCCGAAACTACCAGAGGTGTATTCTCCACCATTGTCAAATCTGAGGACTTTAATTCTTTTACCAGAAAGATTTTCTACCAAAGCTTTAAACTCTTTAAACCTATCCAACACTTCCTCGGGCATTTTAGATTTCAAAAAAAATCCGTAATATTTCCTAGAGTGATCATCGATAAGAAAGAGCATAATACAAGAAACCACTTTCGAGAAGAACGGACATAGGTCCACATAAATCCCGGAATGAATAAAGGTCTAAAATACACTTAGATCTATTTTCTCTACTATGAAAAGGGGCTTTTATATTCTTACCCAATGCGCAGCCCTTGCAAGTACCTTCGTGCTCCTGGTTGAACTTAGGAAGGCCCGTCACCATCTTCTCCATGATAGGTAAGGCTCGAAAGTGTAAGTCAGCCAATCTCCGATGCCAAAGATCGCAAAGACTTGAAGAGTCATGAATCAAAGCTTGTAAAGAACGTGTGCAAACCTTGTAAAGGTTTTTGTGTCTAACTCCAATTACTTGAGCATCCTTGAATCTAGAGTTCTCCATCCACACTAGAACTTTGCCTTTGGAGAAGGCAACTTGATATCCTTTATCTTCCAAAGCTGATATAGAAATAAGATTGCGCTTGATTCCAGGAACATAAAGAGCATTACCCAATTGAAGTGATATGCCGGAATCCAAATGAAGTGTAGAGGTCCCAATTCCTTTCACAGAGTAGCTAGCATCATCTCCAATGATGACTTGTTCAGAAGACTCCTTTTCCACCAAACTTGATAAGTGCTCCATAAAGCCGGTGATGTGTCGTGAAGCACCACTGTCGATTATCCAAGTGTTGGTGTCGAAAGGTACACTGCTTGATAATGCTAAATAGAACAAATATTCACTTGAATCCTTTTGAGGAGAGGCATCATCAACATCCGCAACGGTGACCTGTTGCTTAGGTCTAGTTGGACAATACTTGGCGAAGTGCCCAAACTTATCACACCTAAAACATTGAATCTTGGACATATCCCTCTTCTTCTTAAATGGAGGTGCATCATCATTGCCCTTGTCCCGATTCCTCTTGAAGAATCCTTTCCTTCCATCTTTTCCTTTCTACTTTGAAGTATGGGAGGCGAGAACATGAATATCTTCATTCTTTGAACTTTGACCAACGCCTCTTGCCACCAACCTTGATTCCTCTTGAATGCAATCAGATCTTAGGCGATCAAACTTAGGCAATTTTGACCTTGCACTGATTCCCTGAATGTATCATTCCCAAGACAAAGGCAGCCCATTGAGAGCGAGCATAGTCAGATCCTTGTCATCAACCATATGCCCAATTGTAGAGAGCTGATCTCTCAAATCTGCAATCCTCATAAAGTATGCAATCACTGATTCACCTTTCACCATCTTCACATGATGAAGTTGTTGCTTCAGTGCAAGTGCCCAACTGGTATTGTTGATTTCGTACATCTCTTCCAAGGTCTTGAGCATATCTCTCACCGTCTTCAACTTAGAGATGATAGGAACAATGTGATCCTTTACGGAATCAACCAATATCTTCATTGCATTAATGTCTTTCTTCAGCCACTGCAACTTTTCTTCTTCCTCCTCAGGTTCAGAAACGCTAGACTCCACGAACTCACCCAAGTCATTTTCACGCAAGGTAAGCATGATCCTGAATCTCCATGATGTGAAGTTGGATGCACCTTCGAGTCTATCCTCAACCTTCAAACCATTCACCATCTTGATTAAGTGAACAATAGGGTATGCTGATTAGCAATAATCTGAACGATCCTCTCAAACCCACTCTGATACCATGTAGATTTTAGTGAACAGATTATATGCACAAAAAATTAATTCAAAATCAGACACAATAACAAAGCAGATACCCTGGGAAAACCCTCCTCTTGAGGGAGAAAAACCCAGCAACAAAAGTTCTCTCTTATATAAAAATAATGGCAACAATTCTCTTTACAATGAGGCCAATCACAAGGCCAATATTCAGCACCTATACCAGATGCAATAACAGATGAAGATCTGCACTTCCTTGGACTGCTAAATCTGCCCTTAAGAAATTCGCAATTCTGCTCTTGAAGAAATTCGCACTTCTGCTCTTGAAGAAATTTACACCTTAATGAGAGAATGAATAGAACTTGCTTGATGATAAAGAGATGAAGGTGACCTTGTATATATACAAGTGTGAGAGAAGTCGCACCTCTTCGTATTACAAGGTCGGCCAGAATACAATAATATAATTACAAATAATAAATACAAATCATAAGGAAGGTCGGCCCAAGAGAAATTATATTGTTGCCAAGAGAAGCGCATATTCTCATTAAATGATACATATAAATAAATAGCCAATAGGCTACATTTATTTATGTCTTCACTCGTGGCTGGAAGGATGAACCCGAAGCTGCTCAATAACATTAACATAAATAACCTTAATGAATTGCTATCCTTTCATGATGAATCATTGTTCTTTTAATATATTTGTTGCTATTCTTATTAATATGTTCACTTCTCTTCTTAACATTAATTGCTGCACCTTATGTTAATCACTGCCCATAATAATGATCTGTATCGCTGCCTCATGTTGTTCTTAACTCTTCAATATTATTGCTGCTCCTTACCTATTAATCATAATCGCTGCTTGTCATCATCTAATCGCTGCTTATCAAATATGTTCGCTGCTCTACATAACATCATTGCTGCTCATTATCCTTCAATAATTGCTCTCATCAAAACAATCGCTATATATTAATTAGGTATGGGCATTTTTAAATTTGACGCCAAACCATGGTCTTACCCATTGATATATATGCCTTTGAAATCAATAACAATAAACTCACAATCTCTCATACTCCTTTGACATCAATGACAATCAATTCCAACAATGACAACGTAGCGACATACATGGTGGCTGGAAAATTGCTTCAAGCGAGGCATCCAACACTCTTTTGGATCCCTTGTGCAGCTCATTGCCTTGACCTTCTTTTGGAGGACATAGGCGATACTGATTGGGTGAGACTGATTGTAGAAGATGCAAGGAATATAACAAAATATATTATAATCACCTATGGGTTTTAACTTGATGAGAGATCACATCAATGCAAAAGAACTTGTGTGATCAAGTGCCACAAGACTTGCAATTAGTTTTCTAATGTTGCAGAGTATTTCTAATTTATTGACATCCTTGAAACAGATGTCTATGAGTCAAGCATGGCTAGTCTCATCATATTCAAAGAAGGCTAATTGAGAGAGGACCACAACAACAGTTCTGATGATATCTTTGTCAAGAGAGCTATAGAGATTGTCGAGGTAACTTCAAACTTCAATTTAAATTTCAAATTGAATCATTTATTTAAAACTTTCAAAAAGGAAAACCCAATGGGATACATTTATAAGGCCATGGATAAGGCCAAAGGGGCCATCCAAAACTATTACAAGAGGGATACAAGTAGATTTGCAATACGAACTTCAGCTTCACTCAAGAAAGGTGGAGGACAAATCATGGCAGCCTATTGATTTGGATGAGATTGATCCCTACAATGACTAGACCATGCAAGATGATAAGCCCTCCATGTTTAGAGAGGATGAGATTGCTCATTTCAAGAGGCAAGCCATGGAGGATGTGGCTGCAGCAAAAGCAAGGGAGATTGGATTGTCATTGGATGACATTGACGTGGCAAAGGAGTCATTGCCATTTAGTTACAAGGTGGAGCCATAAGCATAGTCTTCTACACCAAGTGGTGGGGAACCATTACAAAGCAGCAAAGGACTAAAGCCTCACCCCACAATTTTTTCACTAGAACTAGGAAAAAATTATTAAAATGTAATTTTGAAACTTGCCTAGATATACTTAATTTATGAAGATAGAGGATTTTCAAAGACAATCATCATAAATTCATCATAGCTATTAGCTAGCTATTGTATCCACATGATGATGTGATTTTGTACTCTATTTGTATTCAAATTTAATCAAAAACAATTCCCCATTCTTTTCTAGACTTATTTGATACATTTTGTAACTAAATTTTAAGAAAACAAAATGTGTTTAAAAAAAAAAAAAAAATTAAGTACTTTTTTAAGCTGCCGAGTTTTTGACAAATCACAAATTTTTGGTTCACCAAGTACTCACTGAGTCCAAGTCTGTGAACTATGGTTTAGTTAACTCAACCAACTGGTATCTTGTATGTTGTGTTTAAACTAGTTTGTGTTAAGAACAAGTGGTCCATGCTATCAGGTTAGCACAAGATTGCAAATACTGGTTCAGCACAGGGACATTTCAATATATTGTGAAGACTTTTGTTAATATATTGAGTGGTATTATGTTTCTTGCTGGCTTTTTTACAAAAAGGGTTTCCCAAAATAATCTTGTGATCTTTGAAACATGTCATTGTTATTCTGTTACATTGGATTCTACTAACATAGCCTTTCTCTTAAGGGTTATTCCAATTTCTTTATTTCCTTTCAGTTTTGTAGTATTACATATATCAGCTACAACTCACACTTAGGACCACACCATTGACTGCTTGACAACCTGATTGCCCATCCTTCACAGGTTCAGACTTTTCCAGGGGATAAATTGAACCACCGAAAATTTCATTATGATGGGTCACAAAGTATGACCCAAAACATCCATTCATTCATTTGTTTGTTTGCAGTTTTTAAGCAAGATCCTTTCTACAAAAGTAAATGGAATGTTGAAGATTGGTATTTCTTACATACTTCTAATGTTTTGTGCACTTATGCTAAACTCAAAAACAGAACAAAACAACCAAGGCCCACTCACAGCAAAGTCCCATGCAGCTTCTTAGCTAAAAAATTTAGCAGTGACTGCTTAAGTTTTTTAGGAGCCTTTTTTTTGGATATATGGTCCCATGATTTGTATATTTTTCTGCCTATACCACCGAAAATTTCATTATGATGGGTCACAAAGTATGACCCAAAACGTCCATTCATTCATTTGTTTGTTTGCAGTTTTTAAGCAAGATCCTTTCTACAAAAGTAAATGGAATGTTGAAGATTGGTATTTCTTACATACTTCTAATGTTTTGTGCACTTATGCAACTCAAAAGCAGAACAAAACAACCAAGGCCCACTCACAGCAAAGTCCCATGCAGCTTCTTAACTAAAAAATTTAGCAGTGACTGCTTAAGTTTTTTAGGAGCTTTTTTTTGGATATATAGTCCCATGATTTGTATATTTTTCTGCCTATTTGTAATTTTTTTGTTTCAATGTAAATATGTGGTAAATCTTTTTGTTTTCATTCAAAAGTGCAGATATTTTTGGAAGTAAAATTTGGAGGGAAATGTTTTCCCGGTTTATGGGATGTATCAAGCTAATCCCTCTAACAACCCAAGACTCAATGTAAAGTGGCATCCACCAGATGAAAGTTGGGTCAAAGTAAATTTCAATGGGGCATCCAAGGGAAACCCGGGGCCATCAGGAGCGGGTTGTATTCTAAAAGAACAGTTAGGCAACATCCTTACAGAAGAGGCCAAGAAATTGCCAAAGGGAGCGAACAATGAAGCCCAGATGCAAGCAGCTTGGCTAGGGATAAACTATCCAGATGGATGGGTTTCAAAAACTTCACTTGGAAGGGGACTCAATGATCACAATTAACACCATTCATCAACAGGAAACTCCCAAATGGAAGATCAGGAAATTCATCGCACAAATTTTGGAAAGCCTTGCCTACTCCGAAGACTTTAAGGTAACACACATTTACTGTGAAGGAAATGTGGAGGCAAATATGTTGTCTAAAATTGCCATTGATATGATAACAAACTAAGGTGAAATGACTTGGGAGATTCGATTTCAATCGCATGCGTAGAGGATGGATGATGGGACTCGGGAGGATGAGGGGCATTTAAGCCTCTGACAAACAAAATTTAATGAAGGGGCAAGGTTGGTGGCGGAATGACTTTAATACCCGAGGCACAAAAAAATTTTGACAAAGCAAGCAATGGAGTCTACCATAAGCCTCAAAGCCAAAGAAAGGCAAATGGCTTTCAAGGGGGTAATTACAAACCACCAGTTGAGGAAAGTTTTCAATACTCCGGAGGTGGAGACGAACGAGGCCATCAAGGCGATTCTGGGCACCAAATATCTTGCCTCCAAATATTGATATCGTGTCAATAGTAATATTGCATCCATTTTCATGGCCTAATTAATCTAGGCGAGGGAGGACAAAGCGATAGTGAAATGGCTGATGTGCAGACTAGTGAAAACACGCTGGTGAGAAGAGATGGACAAGTATCTGGACATGGCAGTCATGGGTCGGGGGCTCAGGACAACTGGAGGGGTGTGGCCTCAGCTCAACTTATAGTATAATAGGCCATGGGTGACCTTTTTGATTTGGAGCATGGGGGAGGACATAGAGTCACGAAAACTGGAGGTGACAGGAAATATCACATTGCTAAAGGAGATTATGGGAGCATTCAGACTGTTGGAAATGTTGGTGGTGCTTGCCCTTCTTTCGGAGCAAAGACTACAAGTAGAGCTGGAGGAGTTAGGTGAAGGAGAAGCTGATGCGTAGTGATCATTCACAAGGACTGCCATGAGGCAGAGAATGTAATTTTTGTAATTTTGGATCATATTTTTAACAACTATCAATGTATTTTGGGTTTGGCCCCATTAGCACCAAACTAATATATCAAAAAAAAAATGGAGGGAAATGTTAAAACAATGTGCAGCCATGTGGCACATCTTTTATTCAGCAATGGCTGCATACTTCCAGTCCCTTTTTTCACACACAGCTAAAATTCTAAATTCTTAAATTGTAATTGCTCCACCACTTTAGAAAAATATTATATATTCTACAATATAATAAAAAAAAATGGAGGGAAATGTCAAAACAATGTGCAGCCATGTGGCACATTTTTTATTCAGCAATGGCTGCATACATCCGGTCCCTTTTTTCACACAGCTAAAATTCTAAATTCCTAAATTGTAGCTCCACCACTTTAGAAAAATAATATATATTATACAATATAATTAAAAAAAATCATGAAACAACTTATTTCCCTAAAAAGTAAAAACAAGCAGCATGCAGCTGCATGGAACCATGTTAGTATTTGGAATAACCAAAATTCAAGTATGGGATTGGAATAACTTGTCCACACTCTCCAAAACACTATGTGGTCTTCAAGTATTTAAATTTTGGTTGTTTAATCTTAGTAGCACGTTTGTCTTGTGTCAGATAAACATCTGGAAAATTTGAAGTGATGAATTTTTTTACAAGCATAACTGCTGGTGAAATTCTACATAAGGTTTGGCTAATATTTCGTATTTAAAAATGTGTTATAGGCTAATTCTATGTTTCATAGACTAACTCTAGAGTCTAAGTGGAAAACACAGAATTTAAAACAAAAACATTTATACTTGGCAACTACTAACCTTTAGTAAGTTTGTTTTCTACAATTTGCCTTGAATGTTGCAGGGTCAAGTCCAGTTGATGGAAAATATGCAGTTATAAAGGGCCCACCTCAGTTCAATTCAATTTCTCAATGTTACCTCAAGTTTCCGGGACGGGGACGGCAGGGAACGGCGGGACGAGTCCCCAAGTTTCCGATTTTTCAGGTCAAATTTTGGGACGACGGGGGTACGACTATATAAAATATAGAAAAATTTAAAATATATAGGGAAACTTTAAATATTCATATGAAAACATGGATAAAGCATGCATATATACATTATAGAAACTTAGCATATAACATTTGTGTTAAGAATTCAATGTCAATACTCAATACTCATTCAGAATTTAGAATTCATTGTGAATATGCATGTGATATTAAACATAGTACACTGCTGCCATCCCCTGGCCGTTCCCTATCCCCAGGACATTTCCGGGATGGGGACGGGGGGATTTAGACCCAGGGACGCGTCCCCAGGTAACACTGCAATTTCTACTGGGTGCTGTTGAAGTTGGATTTCATCCTAGATAACTACGCCAAAATAAATTCCCTTGTTTCTTAGGCTGAATCTACTTTGAAAAAATAGGATTTAGAACAAAAATATTAATAGGTTACAAACTTACAATTGCTAATCTTGTGTAAGTTTGCCATTTAAATTTCGTTAAACATCCAAATCCAATTGGTGAAAAAGCTGCAGTAGCAACGGACTGTTATAACATAATGTTATTAGTGGTCATACCCTTATAACATTTATATATTGTTTGGTTATAAAAGTTAAAACCTTAAGCATATATCATTTAAATAATTTATAATCTAATAAACTATTAGATTATTAACTGTTTTATTAGATTATTAATTATTTATAAATAGCAGTTTTGAATATATGTAACTAATAACCTTTCAGGTATTTTGCCACCCCTTCTCCTATATTTAAGGGGGGTTCTCTCTCATTGAGAAAAATGAATTTGAAGATTTCTAGTGAATTCTATCACTATGCAAAAGAGGTATTATTGGCCATGCGGAAGTGAGGAGAAGTGATATCCCCAAGTTTGGTCTATGTTTTAATAGACCATATTGTAAGCGTGTTATAATAAAATGATACTTTTAAAAAGGTTTTTACCTAGAAGGGTTTTCCCCATGTATATATTGTGTAATGTGTTTAATCTGTATATCTTTAACTCTAATTTTATTTATTTTATATTTATTTGTAGATATTAGTAACCTAAGATCCTAATTTCTAACATGGTATCAGGGCAGATTAGGAATTACTAATCATTTTCTATAGGTGATACTTGAGTGATGTAGTTAAAATATTTGACACAATTTTCCTTTTTTTACATAATCTGAATCTATTATTGTTATTCATTTAAATAGCCATAAGACATAAATTTCATTTTCTAAGCATTAACAAAAGAATGTCAATTGAATCTTTTAGACCTACTTCATAATGCATGTTCAAGGTGCCATATAAAGAATCTCTGGTTGCAATAGTTCATATATATTTTTGTTGCGATGGTTCATATTGAAAGTGAATTACAATATATAACCAATACACCCACCTTGTACAATCATTCCAAACTTTAATAGATAACACATTCAATTGAGAAGCGATGAGATTTTACTAGAAACTTCAAAGAATTTGTAACCCAACACAATCATTGTGTTCTATCATCTTCAAATAGCATGATGCTCTATAATATCTCTCCCAACCAAAAAGCAAACGGCATTATGATGTCAACTGAACTAGAAAAGGAAGGAAGATAAGATTGTGAGCATCTTGACCTCAAAATAAACATGTACAATTCGACCAACCCTCAATTTTATTTCTTCTCTTTGTCACTATTCATATACCACCCATCCAAGCCAAATTTTGATTATATAATGCTCTTCAATGTGAAAAGCAACAAATTCATGTTGTTCTTGTCTTCTCTTGGTGGCAACTACTACATTTGTGTCTATCAAATTTCAATATTTATGCATGATTACATCCCTCAAACAATCTTTCTCCAAGAGTATCAATTATATAATATACTTCCTTTGCCACCAAATGTCTCCTAAATATCTCAAAACTAAAAGATACATCATCATTCTAGTCCATGACAGTTGTCAACTCATCCTAATAAATTGTCCAGGGAGCACAACTTGGAAATGATAGCTCACTTATTACTATATGTTTAGTCCACTATTATTTTCCTCCTTGAATAACATAGAATTTATAACTACATTTGATTATGAAAATCTCATGCCTTCATGATTTCCATGGTAAAGATCAACGAGTTATCATTATTTTTTAGAGTTGTAATATCATCATAGCTCCATTGTATTAGCAATATTCTAGGATTAATTACAAATATCTCCAAACAAAATGTGTACTTAAGAAATGATCAACTAAATGTTATACCTATTAAGGTTGATATGTAATCATACCATAAGTTTGTCATATAAAATGACCAAACTTGCCTTGTAATAAGTTTGATTGACCTTACCATATTTAAACTAAACATTACATATATAATAGGTAATGCATCTATTGATTACTATATAATCATTAAAAAATGATAAATACACATTAAAAGTATATAAAAGATTAATCAATTATGGTCCTTTTATTATTTCTACGCCAAGAATAAAACCTATTTCATTATTGTGTTATTGACTTTGTCAATGATCCTATTTATAGGAAGTCCACCTCAAACTATAACTTCAAAATAAAATGGCACAAGTGTTGTCCCATGGATGGGTTGATACTTATACAAGCTACCTTCTATGACTCTTTAATTAAAAGGCTAAATACAAAAGTAGATCCACAAGAATCAATGTGGCTTTGAAGATCAATGGAAGAATTTCATCCAAGTATTGGGAAAAGTACCACTTTATTATATGATAACTATAGCGTCGTAAATTGTCACCCTTGACAATTTCACACTGTGTTTTGCTTCCCCCTAAGTAATGGGACCTAATTGAACATTTAATTTCCTATATTATGTATCCTGTGGCCCATTTTATCGTTTTCCGACAAATTGCAAGCACAAAACAAATGCATTCATTTAATACTTTGCCCCAACTTCTTAATTCCTAAAAAATAGGTTTGGGCCCTTGGGGAAATGGCGCCCTAGGCACCTATGTCCACCTCTTTTGGCTCCAAATTTGAATATGTCGGAGGCGGCATTTTATTATTTGAATTTCAAAATATCTAAAGTCGGCTATCAAGATTTAATTTTCAAGAAATTAGAATAATTGCAAATAAATACCTAGTTATTGCGTCATTTGAAATTGTCTAGAAAATTATTGGAGAAATTATTGTCAAGAGCATTATCAAGCAAGTCAAGAGTAAAATTTCACATATTTATTGCAGCAATTCAAGATCCAAGCATCACATCAAAGTGTGTGTGAATTTATTCATGTTTATGTTTTCATATTGTTTGTGAGATCTAACCCTTGTAGGTCTTCAAGCAATTCAAGCAAGCAAGCAAGATCCAAGCCTTGAGGAGATGTGTACGACTTCAATCCTTCAAGGAAACCATTGAAGGGTGGTGAGTTGCAGTCCATTGTTGATTTATCATTCTTTTTTTATTATTTAACCCTATCCCTCAAAAGGATAGGCTCTCTATCATTGACATTGCCATTGTGGAAGTGGAAACACTAACACAGGGTTTGACTGAGGCAAGCCCCTAAATGGCACAACCCTTCCTCTCTCTTTGAATGTGCAGGTTTCAAATCTGAAGAAGATTGGGGGAAATTTGAAGGCCAATTATTCATTGTGCATTCAAACCCCACACCTTGACAACAAACAGAAACTCAATTACAAAATTATCCGACAATGATCCGACAGTGCAACAAGCGAAGAACGGAAGCTTCGATTTGACAACAAAGGACTGCGAAAACAGATCTAAAATTCATCAACAAGGACAGTGGTGCCCTCAAAGGAAATGTCCTCTAAAATCAGGCTCAAATTTATACCACAAGTGCACAAAATTTTGCCTTTCTCAAATCTAGTGTCAAAATTTATGTTGCCATTGTAGAAGTGGAAACACTAACACAAGGTTTGACTAAGGCAAGCCCCTAAATGGCACAACCCTTCCTCTCTCTTTGAACGTGCAAGTTTCAAATCTAAAGAAGATTGGGAGAAACTTGAAGGCCAATTATTCATTGTGCATTCAAACCACAATAACGAGACTCGCCAGGACTCGGCGAAGTTCCACTGGCCGAAGTCCGGCCGGACTCGCCATTATCTAGGCGAGCCCGTCACACAGACTCGACTAACAAGTGTTGAGTGAAAGCAAAAAAAAAGAAAAAATAGTCAACTAATTTGCTTCTTTTTTTTTTACTTATATCTTCTCCCCAACCAAATTTTTGTTGCCATTGTAAAAGTGGAAACACTAACACAAGGTTTGACTGAGGCAAGCCTCTAAATGGCACAACCCTTCCTCTCTCTTTGAACGTACAAGTTTCAAATCTAAAGAAGATTGGGAGAAACTTGAAGGCCAATTATTCATTGTGCATTCAAACCACAGTAACAAGACTCGCCAAGACTCGGCAAGTCACCTGGCCGAGTCCTCACCGGACTCGCCGATCTAGGCGAGCCCCGTCAACAGGACTCGACTGACAGTGTTGAGTGAAAAAGCAAAAAAAAAAAAATAGTCAACTAATTTGCTTCTTTTTTTTTTACTTATATCTTCTCCCCAACCCTAAAAGCAACTTCATTTCATTTACTTGGCAAAATAGGAGGAGAAATGAGAGTTGTGAGGAAAAACAAGAGTTCACTATAGGGCAACCAGCAAGAAGTTGAAGACAAATCCATCATCAGATAGCATTCAGGAAGCATCATACCAGCAAGAAGGTGCATTGAGGGCTCACTACCAGCGATTGGAAGGAGTTTGCATTGCATTTCAAACCTAATCTAAGAGGTAAGCTTGATTTTAATTGGTTTTTTTGTGTTTTTTAAACAAAAAATTCATTGTAAATTGTAAAATCATTGCTTTTTAGAGTTTCAATTTCTTTTTTTTACAAACCCTACTTGTAACTTAAATAATTTTAAAAACCCTACTTGTTATTGCAGCAGCCTTCATAAACAATTCAAACCATATTTTCACAATGTTTCAAACCCCGAGCAGAAAAGACCCTACTTGGAAACATGTTGAAATCTTTCCCAGGCAGAAAAAAGGAGAGGCCAAATGTAAATATTGCAAAACACTTTTTCATGGAGGCATAAACAGATTGAAATACCATAATGCATGCATACCCGTCCATGATGCAATGGGCTGCACTCTTGCACCTCCTGAGGCTATTCGTGAGGTGCCAGTGCAATTAGAATCATTTGAATTGCAAAAAGAAATGAAAAAGAGGCAGAGGGAGGAGTTGGCGAGCATTGGTGGTGTTGGAGATGCTTCTTCTATGCCTTCATTTTGTCCTAGTGCTAGTGCTTCTGCTAGTCTTGGTGCTATGGGTAGTCCTAGCATTGCCGCTACTGCTAGTGGTAGTGGGAGTGTTAGCATTGGCCCTAGAGTTCGCAAATCTAGGGTGGATTCTTATTTTGTACCACGCAATACTCTTGGTTCTCAACCATCGATTGAGAGCATGGGTTAGAACAAGGAGGCACATGATGCAGCCAAGAAATCAATTGTAGACTTCTAGTACTATTGCACCATTCCCTTCCATGTAGCCAAGTATTCTTTTTTGTTTAATTGTTTTAAAATTTATAGTTTGATAGTTGATTCTTAATATCTTTGTCTCATGAATTTTTATATTTAGAATCTAGATGTATGTCATTTTAGAATTCAAATTTAAAGTTAAAAACTTTTCATTTTACAATACTTATCTAAGTATCTTATTAATTTATTTATGACATGTTTTAAGTCTCCCTTTTGGCAAAATATGGTTGATGCAATAGCCATATGTGGGGCGGGGTTCAAAGCCCCTAGCGAAGATGAATTAAAAGGCCCACTCTTGACTCAAAAGGTGGCAGATGTAAAAGCACAAATAGAGGAGCAGCACTTGCAATGGAGCAAGATTGGTTGCACCATCATGATTGATGGTTGGACTGATAGGGGAAATAGGACGTTGCTCAATTTTCTAGTTTCTTCCACAAGTAATTGTACTTCCCTCAATGCATTGAATAATTTGAAATTTGAATTTGATTTAAAGCTTAGTATGGCTGATTTATGTTTTTTTAATTTATTGAATAATTTGCTTTGCTTCTTTTTCAGGTGACACCGTGTTCATAAAATCCATTGATGCCTCCGCTTATGTCAAAAATGCCACATACCTTTGCAAGGCTATAGAGGAGGTCATAGTTGAGATGGGCGAAAAAAATGTGGTTCAAGTGGTGACCGATAATGCAGCAAATTATGTTGTTGTTGGTAGACTTTTGATGGAGAGGCACCCAACTACATTTTGGACTCCATGTGCCACCCACTACCTTGACCTCATATAGGAGGATCTTGGCAAGCTCTCGTGGATCAAAACATGTGTAGATGCGGCAAAAAACATTTGCACATTTGTATACAATCACACATGGGTCCTTAGCCTAATGAGGCAATACACGGAGTTGAGGGAGTTGGCTCGTCCTGGCATCACTAGATTTGCCACAAATTTTATCACATTACAATCCTTGATTCCGTCAAAGGCGTCTTTGAGGCGTATGTTTGTTGGTGAAGAGTGGACTTCCTCCTCCTATGCTACGACCACTACAGGGATTGATGTGACAAATTGCATTTTTGATGAGCCAAGGTTTTGGGCACCAACAGAGGAGATTGTGAAGGTGAAATTTAATTCTTCATTATGTTTTTATTTTTATTCATATTTTACTTTTATTTGTTTATTTTCGTTTACACTTACTTAAGCTAATGTTTCACAATGTTTGCAGTTTATTGAGCCCTTGCTAGTTCTCCTACGAGTTGTTGATGGGGAGAAGCCCGCAATGGGCTACATATATGAGGGCATGGATAGGGCCAAAGAGGCCATTAGATCCATCTATGGTGGAGTTGAGGATAAGTATCATCCCATTTGGGAGATCATTGATAGGAGATGGCACCACCAACTTCATAGGCCCCTCCATGCAGCTGCATGTTTCCTAAATCCGGCCTTCCAATTCAGTCGTGATTTCCATGCAAATAATGAGGTTCTTAGTGGGCTATACTCGATGATAGAGCGGATGTTGCCTGCTATTACTACACAAATAGTGCACAAGATAGTCACTTTTACTAAAGCACAAGGAGAACTCTTTGCACGTCAATTGTGCAAAGATAGTAGGACTACATTATAGCCAAGTAAAAATATATTTAAGGGCATAATTTTCCTCTTTTTATATTATAATTTATTATTAAATGTTGAACTTGAAACTTGAAACTTGAAAATTAAAGTTTGGCAATGAGATTGATTTTGCTTCTTTTTCTCATCTCAGATAGATGGTGGCATATGTTTGGTGCTGATAAACCTTCAAAATGTTGCCATTCATATATTGAGCTAGCCATGCAGTTCATCTGGTTGTGAGCGCAATTGGAGTATGTTTGAGCACATACACTCCAAGAAGCGCAATAGACTGACAGTGGAGAGGATGAATGATTTAGTATACGTTCATTACAACCTTCGGCTCAGATACAGGCAGATTTTTGACCATGACTCCACCCCGATCAAGCTAGAGGAGGTTGATCCACAGTCTAAGTGGATCACTAAGGCTACAGATGCAGTCTTTAGAGACGAGGACCTTGATTGGGTGGACCAGGCAATAGAGATGCTAAGGTTGTAGCCATGGCTGAGGAGGAGGCTAGAGCATGAGCAGACACAGCTGTTGTTGGTGAGAGTGGCATGGAGACACAGGCAGAGACTAGGTTGCAGCTGCTACATCATCCAGGACACTTAGACGCCTTCGTAGGAAGGATGATGGCTCCACTATGCCATAGACTTGTAGTTATTGTTTTGATATTTCATATTTGTATGGAACATTTGATGTCATGGATTTCATATTCCATGAATTTTGTATACATTTGACTATATTTATATATCTAAGTGTGCTATTTCCTTCAACAGCTCAACTAAAATTTGGATACTTTATACTTATGTGATCGATGTATACTTGTGTAAGTGATCAAATTTGCTTCTATTTAATGATGTTATTGTGTCTTTAAGGTTTATTTAATAAAGGGTGCTTGAAACAAGTTTTAAATCCTTAAAAATCTCTAAATTTCTAGGGTTTTTTCATTTTGCTGAGTCTACGCCGAGTTTGGGTGCCGAGTCTCGAGTCCTGAGTCAAGTCACCCTAGCCGAGTTCGAGCCGAGTTTGAGCCAAGTCCAACTATAAAATTATTCAACAATGATCCGACAGTGCAACAAGCGGAGAACGGAAGCTCTGATTTGACACCAAAGGACTACAAAAACAAAAATGAAATTGATCAACAAGGACAATGGCAGCCTCAGATGAAACACCCTCTAAAATCAAGCTCAAATTTATACCACAGGTGCACAGAATTCTACCTTTCTCAAATCTGGCATCATAAATTTTTGTTACACTTTCTCTATTGTCGAAATCTTGCATTTTCAGATTAGGGCATATAGTGTAATTAAGTTGATTAAAGCAATTCAATTCCAATCAATTTCCAAGGCTCAAAAGGATCAGATCTAGGTCTGATTGACTCACCTTCATGGTTGAAAGTCAATCCAATCACCTTGTTGATTTGCATCCTAATGCTCTCTTGAATAAGGATTGATGTTAGTGTTTTGTGCATTAGGCCTAGGATCCCTTTTTCATCAAAACAATAACCAAAGCTATTTTACTCTTACCAAAAACTTTTTTCTAACAAAAAGAAAAGCACATTGAAGATCATGGGCACATAATTCAAGGGAAAGTTTTCCATTATAAAATTTCTCTCATGTTCTAGTCATTTGATTATCAAGTGGAAGATATAATATGATCAAGCAAAACCAAGTTGGAATCTCAATAATCACATATCAAATCTCTATGCAACACCAAATTCTACAAATCCACATCAATGTTTGACCTTAAGGTGATGCCAATGAGAGAGAGTGTGCATGTCAATGACACCTCCTAGCAGCTAAATCCTAGATGTAAGAGCTAACATGTATAACATGAGACCTTTAAGCATTATATTTATAAGCCAAGGGCATATTGTAAATTCTTCTCTCTATAAATTTCCACTTGTAAAAGTATTATATTATATAAGACTTATAGACACTATCTAATGAACCTAAGGGAGGCTAGTTTGAAGAGTTTTGAGCTCCAATAAAAAAATTTAGAACTCATGTAAAGAATTATCCTTAACACTGGGATTAAAATTATGATGATAACTTTCATATAGTCAAAAATTGCATGATCTTCATTTTGGCATATACTTGTGTTACTTATTATCATTATCAAAGAGTCTTACAACTAAGGTACTTCAATTTTTCTTTTATTGAAATTGAAAAGTAATGCTCCCTATTAATATTAAGTGGGGTGTTAGCATATAATGTTATTAGAGGTCGTACCCTTATAATATTTATATATTGTTCAAATACAAAGTTATAAAAGCTTATGCATATTATATGCTTTAGCATATACCATTTAAATAATTAATAATATAATATATTATTAGATTATTAATTATTTATATATGGTAATTTTGAATAGACGTGGCCATTACTCTTCTAGGTCTTTTGTCACCCCTCTCTTATATTTAAGGAGGTTCTCTCATTGAGAAATATTAATTTGGAGATCTATCGTGAATTCTATCACTATGCAGAAGTATTATTGGCCACGTGGAAGTGAGGAGAAGTGATTTCCACAAGTTTGGTCTATGTTTTAATGGATCATTGTATAAATGTTTTATAAAGAAATGATATTTTATAAGGTTTTTCTATGTATGTATTGTATAGTATGTTTACTCTATATATCTTATAACTTCAAATTTATTTATTTTATATTTATTTGTAATGACTAATAACCTAAGATTCTAATTTCTAACAAGGACCTGCCAGGGTATAATTCATATTCTATTTGAATAAAGTTTGACAAAATAAACCCCTCTGTAGCAGCCACAAGGGATAAAAAAATTGTTTGTCCCACGTTTGTTCAGAAAAAAAATCTGCTATGGCTTAAAAAACAGCTCATTAATAGAAACGCTGATGTGGGTAGCTTGCCTTTCATAATATTTTTGGCCGTTGTACAAAAATGTAAGTGTGCATACTAAAAGCAATCTATTGGAAGAGATTACCTCAATGGAAGACAAGCTGTTGTTGCTGAGGTCAAGGCGTGATAATTTCTCGCAGGCATCGAGTCCTACAATCTGCAAAAACCCTTTTAAAACCCCAAAACCATATCGAAACCTTAAAAACCCTGCTAAAACCCTATCTACTGCATTGTTACGATGTTGTAATATTTTAGCATTACCTGTGTAATGCCCCGTTTGGGAAATGAGAGAGTTGTAATAGTGGCCAAGTCCTTGTCAGGATGTTGAGCTGAAATCAATGGAAGAGTCAACCGCTGCATTGCCCCCATGTTTCGCCTTGGTTCTTCTACAACTCACACCATCATAAGCCTCGACTCTCCTAATTGTTTTACTGATGTATTTGAATGTCCAGGTATTTTTAGGTTATGAAGTCACCCGTGCGAGTACCGTGTAGGTCCTTTTCTTCGAAGTTTGACCGTATTTTGGAATGTATTTAGCTTTAGAGATGCAATTTGGGTTGTTAACTCACCCATTAAATACTTCGTCTCCCTCCACCTTCCTCGATGATTATTAAGTGTTTTGAGGTGATATCTATCATTTAGAAGAAGTTAATTATAAATGAATGAATGAAGGTTTTTAATAATTTCTCAAATCAAAGAGTCTATGCGATTTATAGATCAGCAGTAACAAGGATAAGTACAAAAATTCAAAACAAATAAATTACCAACATCTCATCTCCTTGATAAATGAATAACTTTTAACGTACATAAGACTAAAAATAGTCTATGGTTACATTTCTCCTCCAAAAGCATTCATGCATCCCTCAAAACTTTATCAATTACTTTGTTCTATTAAAAATTAGTATGCAATTTAAAAAATTGAAACACAAATCATATATTTTATTTTACTTTATAATTATTTAAGATTTTTAGTTTTTATTGTTTATTGCATCGAAGTCGTTCCTTATATGAAGTGGATGACTTGCTTTTGAAAATCAACAATTGAAAATTGCAAAGAAAGATGCAAGATGATTGAAATGATTTGAACTGTAAGATTTTCTAAGATGACTTGCTTTTGAAAATCAACGGTTGACAATTATTGAGAAAGATGTAAGACAATTAAAATGATCTCAACTATAAGATTTTCTAAAATATTAAAAAATATAATATATAACTACAATTGCATCTTAGTGTGCAATGGGTATGCCCAAAAGTGTGGAAGGTCGGTCTACTTTTTTATACATTTGCACATTACGTGAGGTCAATTGGTAGGCCATTTAGCAATTGATATTGTTTGTGCAACAAATGTCTCAATGAAGAATTCGTAGCTTTAAATCAAGTATGCATCCACTTACAGGGATTAA